>MCJB01050131.1:250989-284000 GCA_002018475.1 Nicotiana obtusifolia
ATGCATCAATAATGGTGGCCAAGGAAATGATCAGACATGGCTACCAACCTGGAAAAGGGCTCGGAAGATCGCTGCAGGGAACAACTGAGCCTATCACCTCGACTGCTAGCGAGGGATTCTTTGGGTTAGGTTTTCGGCCCACGCCAGCTGATCTCAAATGGGAAAAGAAGAGGAAAAATGATGGTTGGGTCTTGACTAAGCCAATCCTGGCTCTGTACAAAACATTCGTGAAGCCTAAATACAGCGACGAAGAGGAAGATAAAGCCTTCACGGCTGAAGAAATTGAGGAAATATGTGGGGTTATGAAACAAATGCTATATGAAACCCACATGGTTCAGAAAGGGGAAGGCTCAAGCACCATTGAGGTGCTGTACATGGGACCCGATGCCAAATTACAAAATTGAAAGGCTATGCCCTTCCCAATCAGGCAGGAGTCCCGGTAGACTTATCTCGCCACCTTTTCTGCATCACGAGTTATCCCAGGGTGTAACTCGGATGTTTCTTTTTTAATTTCTCATCTTTTTAAATTCCAAATGTAAACCCTGTTATCTTAAAATTCAATGAAATGAAAATCAATATTTCATCATTAATTTCTTCTGATTCTGTTATTTTACTTTTCTTTCTTCTTTTCAGTTCTAGTAATGCGACTTTAAATAACATGACATGCTTGCGGACTTCATGCCTAGATCCAAACGCGCTGTCTAATTGTGATGTAATGAATTAAGAACCGGAATATAATAAAGAAGAGGCTTTTAATGAAATTAATCGAGAATTGGAACAATTCGAGAATAAACCTAAGCCAAACTTAAATGATACCGAGCCGGTTAATTTGGGAAGTTCTAAAGAAATCCGGGAAACCAAGATAAGTATTCACACGGATGAAAAAACTCGAGATGCACTAATCCAACTCTTGTTTGAGTTCAAAGATGTGTTTTCTTGGTCATACGATGACATGCCAGGGCTCAGTGTTGACATGGTGGTTCATAAATTGCCGACATACCCTGATTATCCCCCTGTTCAGCAAAAGCAGAGAAAGTTCAAAACTGATATCAGTAACAAGATCAAAGAAGAGATCACAAAGCAGCTGAAAGCAGGAGTGATCCAGGTAGTTCAGTACACCACGTGGCTAGCCAATGTAGTCCCAGTGCCAAAGAAAGACGGGAAAACCCGAGTGTGTGTGGACTACAGAGATTTGAACAGAGCAAGCCCCAAGGACAACTTCCCTTTGCCAAACATCCGTATTCTGGTTGATAATTGTGCCAAACATGAGATAAAATCCTTTGTGGATTGTTTTGCCGGATATCATCAGGTGTTGATGGATAAAGGAGACGCTGAAAAGACAACATTCACCACACCTTGGGGAACATACTGTTACAGGGTTATGACATTCGGACTGTAAAATGCCGTGGCAACATATATGAGGGCCATGACTACCATTTTCCACGACGTGATGCATCAATAAATAGTAGTGTATGTGGATGATGTGATCATCAAATCTAAAACTAAAGAGGATCATGTCCGAGATCTGAGAAAGTTCTTCGAGCGGCTGCGCAAATACGATTTGAAGCTGAATCCAGCCAAATGTGCGTTCGGAGTCCCATCTGGCAAGCTCTTGGGTTTCATAGTCGGTTGAAGGGGCATTGAGCTAGACCCAAGCAAGATAAAATCTATTCGGGATCTACCCCCTCCCAAAACCAAGAAAGACGTCATGAGCCTGTTGGGATGATTGAACTATATCAGCTGGTTCATTGCTTAGTTGACATCTACATGTGAACCCATATTCCAGTTTTTAAAGAATGATGCGGCCATTAAATGTGCAGATGAATGCCAAGAAGATTTTGACAAAATCAAAACATATCTGTCAAATCCGCCAGTGTTGGCACCACCTGAGCCAGGAAGACCTCTGTTCTTGTACCTGACAGTCCTGGAAAATTATTTTGGCTGTGTCCTCGGGCAACATGATGTGACCGGAAGGAAAGAACAGGCCATCTACTACCTGAGCAAGAAATTCACCAGCTATGAAGCCAAGTATACTCTGCTGGAAAGAACTTGATGTGCTTTAACTTGGGTCTCAGAAGTTGAGGCATTACTTGCAAGCATACACCACATACCTCATAACCAGGTTGGATCCGCAAAAGTACATATTTCAGAAGTCGATGTCCACTGGGAGGTTAGCAAAGTGGCAGATACTGCTCACAGAATTTGACATAGTCTATGTCACTCGCACGGCAATGAAAGCCCAAGCGTTAGCAGACCATTTGGCTGAAAACCCGGTTGATGATGAATATCAACCTTTGAACACTTACTTCCCGGACGAGGAAGTAAATTCAATTGAGGTAATATCCGAAGACACCGATACTTGGAAAATGTTCTTCGACCGAGCAGTAAATGCAAAAGGTGTTGGGATTGGGGCAATCTTGATCTCGCCTGATGGTCAGCATTATCCGGCCACAGCCAGGCTTCAGTTTTTCTGCACAAACAACACGGCTGAATATGAAGCTTGCATTATGGGTATGAATATGGCGATCGCCCAGGATGTTGAACATTTGTTAATCATTAGAGACTCGGATTTGATCATCCGACAAGCCCAAAGAGAATGGCAAACCCGATACGTCAAGCTTATTCCATATAGACAACATGTGGAAGATCTGAGCAAACGATTCGAATCAATAGAGTTCAGATACATCCCACGCTGTCACAACGAACTAGCTGATGCACTGGCTACTTTTGCCTCGATGTTGCCATACCCAGGCAATGCCCTTATTGATCCTCTGGAGATCCAGATCTGCGAAAGGCATGGTTATTATAACATGGTTGAAGCAGAAACAAGTGCTCAACCACGGTATCACGACATTAAGAGGTTTCTGAAAACTAAAGAATACCCGGATCAGGCCAGCAGAGACCAAAAGAGAACCATCAGACGACAGGCAAGTCGTTTCTTTTTAAGTGGTGATATCCTATACAAAAGGACTCTAGATCTAAATTTGCTAAGATGCGTTGATGCCGAAGATGCTGGAAAGATCATGCATGAAGTGCACGCAAGAGTGTGCAGACCCTACATGAACGGGTAAGTCTTGGCAAAGAAAATCCTCCGAGCGCGCTATTACTGGATGAGCATGGAGAAAGACTATTTCAGTTTTGTTCGGAAGTGTCATCAGTGTCAGGTACATGGTGATTCGATTCATGCACCTCCCGCAGAACTACATCCCATGTCATCACCTTGGCCATTTGTTGCCTGGGGCATGGATGTCATAGGGCCGATCGAGCTAAAAGCCTCAAATGGGCATAGATTCATATTGGTTGCCATAGATTACTTCACGAAATGGGTTGAAGCAATTACCCTCAAATCTGTTACCAAGAAAGCTGTGGTAGATTTCGTGCATTCCAATCTTATATGCCGCTTTGCTATCCCCGCAACCATCATCGCAGATAATGCTGCAAATCTGAATAGTCATTTGATAAGTGAAATATGCGAGCAATTCAAAATAACGCATAGGAACTCTACTCCATATCGGCCTAAAGCCAATGGTGCTGTAGAAGCAGCAAACAAAAACATCAACAAGATTCTGAGGAAAATGATTCAAAGTTCCAGGCAATGGCATGAAAAGTTGTCGTTTGCATTGTTGGGGTACCGCACAACGGTGCGTACATCAATCGGAGCAACCCCATATCTTTTGGTCTACGGCACTGAAGCCGTGATACCTGCAGAAGTTGAAATTCCTTCCTTTCAGATCATCGTCGAAGCTGAAATTGAAGATAGTGAGTGGGTCAAAACCCGCCTGGAATAGCTGACTCTGATCGATGAAAAGCGGATGGCCGCAGTCTTCTATGGGCAATTATACCGGCAAAGAATGGCTCGTGCTTACAACAAGAAAGTACGGCCTAGAAAGTTTGAAGTGGAGCAACTCGTTTTAAGACGAATTCTTCCCCATCATCAAGAAGCAAAAGGAAAGTTCGCTCCTAATTCGAAAGGCCCATATATCATCAGAAAGGTATTGGCGAGAGGAGCACTGTACTTGGGAGACATTGAAGGAAATGATCCCGAAACAAAAGTAAATGCAGATGCCGTGAAAAGGTACTACGTGTAATCCCTCCGATCGAGATGATGAAGGTTTTTATTCTCGCTACCCCAAACAATCCAATCCTTTGCTAACCCTTTGAGCCGGTTCTTCTTCTTTGATTACCCTCTTTGGAACTCGAAAGCATCAATGCAAAGTTAGTTGGAAAAAAAAAAAAAGAGGAGAGAAAACAAAAATCCAAAACCAACGTATCCTGAACTACGTCTGACTTAATTCCGAAAGGATACGTAGGCAGCCTCTTCCTGAGGTTCAATCACACCAAAATAAAAATCTAAATTCCCCCAAATTAAAACTGGGGCAGACGTTATAACGGTATGGCGGTGCTCGCCTGAAATGTTCCAAAGTTGTAATTCAATCAAAACTCTCTTTTACCAAATCCTGTTCAAGTCCTTCAGATCAATCGGTGAAAGGTTTCCAATTCAGAGAATGCATTCAAAATGAGAGAAATGAAATGAGAGATTCTTATTGGTGAAAACCCACACGGGCACTGTAAGGCGACGTGAGCAGAGAGCACTACAAGGCGACGGTGAGAAGAGAAATGAGAGAGGTCAATTGGCAAAAACCCGCAAAGGGCGCCCTTGATCGAAAAGCAGGAATCCTCGCCACTATTGGTACTGAAAGAGTCCTGGCAAGGTTTCTCGGTTTCAGAATGCGGATTGTGATGGGTTCATGAGAAAGTTGGATAGTTGCGCAGATCGGGCATCAAGTCCAAGAAGCATGTCATGCCTATGTGAAGTTTGCATACACCCCAGATAAGTCCTTCCCTCTTCCCCGAAAGGGACGCTTTTCTAAATTCATTCTCTCGCTTTTCGTTTACTTTTCTTTGAATCCCTTTCGGTCTAATTCTGCTTCCGAAACTAATACAAAGAAAAGATGTCAAGACTGGTTTTACAGGGTCCCGCTTAATAACAGCCAGATCCAAAAGAATGTACCAGCCTCAGCGGGTGCATCGAGTCGACCCTGACTGGCCATGATGGCTGATGCTCCGAAACCCCAAAGTTGTGAAAAATGAGAAGAAAACCAAAAGAAGAACCCATAGGCAAGAAAAGGTCAAAAGACAAAGCCCCACGTGGGCAAGTTGTCACAACAAATTTACAAAATTGGGTCCCTCGGTCCAAGAAAGAAATCAACTTCCAGAAAACCAAGCCAGAAGCGGAGAGTTTCGCTAAAGTTGGGCCAGAATTGAGTGATCAGAATCATCAAGGCCACAAAACCAATCACCCTTTCAAACTAACAATTGCTCTTTGTATGAAAACAGGAGATTGGTGCAATCCAAAGCAGCCTTACAAGATGCAGGTGTAACCAAAAGGAAACTGCACAAAGGCTAAAAAAATCTTTAAAGTATTAGTAAGAGGGAAGTCTCCTCTAAACTCTTCACTGTATTATTTTGGATTTCTTTGGCATAACCCAAAGACCCTTTATTATTCTGTTATCCCCGGCATAACCCGTGGATCCCTTTGGCATAACCCAAAGCTCTTTTCCTTCATCCCCGGTATAACCCGTGGATCCCTTTGGCATAACCCAAAGGTCTTTTCCTTCATCCCCGGC
Source organism: Nicotiana obtusifolia (assembly GCA_002018475.1). Classification (NCBI taxonomy): domain Eukaryota; kingdom Viridiplantae; phylum Streptophyta; class Magnoliopsida; order Solanales; family Solanaceae; genus Nicotiana; species Nicotiana obtusifolia. The sequence continues at coordinate 256,617 of MCJB01050131.1, forward strand.
ATAACCCGTGGATCCCTTTGGCATAACCCAAAGGTCTTAACCCTCATCTTCGGCATAACCCGTGGATTCCTTTGGCATAACCCAAAGGTCTTTTCCTTCATCCCGGGCATAACCCGTGGATCCCTTTGGCATAACCCAAAGGTTTTAACCCTCATCCCGGCATAACCCGTGGATCCCTTTGGCATAACCCAAAGGTCTTTTCCTTCATCCCCGGTATAATCTGTGGATCCCCTTGGCATAACCTAAAGGTCTTAATCTTCATCCCCAGCATAACCCGTGGATCCCTTTGGCATAACCCAAAGGTCTTTTCCTTCATCCCGGGCATAACCCGTGGATCCTTTTGGCATAACCCAAAGGTCTTAACCCTCATCAAAGGTCTTTCCTTCATCCCCTGCATAACCCGTGGATCCCTTTGGCATAACCTAAAGGTCTTACCCCTCATCTCCGGCATAACCCGTGGATCCCTTTGGCATAACCCAAAGGTCTTTTCCTTCATCCCAGGTATAACCCGTGGATCCCTTTGGCATAATCGAAAGGTCTTAACCCTCATCCCCGGCATAACCCGTGGATCCCTTTGGCATAACCCAAAGATCTTTGTTTTATCCCCGGCATAACCCGTGGACCTCTTTGGCATAACCCAAAGATCTTTGTTTTCTATTTTCCCCGGCATAACTCGTGGATTCCCCGGCATAACTCGTGGATCTCCGGCATAACCCGTGGACCTATTTGGCATAACCCAAAGACTTTGTTTTTCTTTTATCCCCGGCATAACCCATGGACCTCTTTGGCATAAACCAAAGATCTTTGTTTCCCTTTTCCCCAGCATAACCCGTAGATTCCCGGGCATAACCCGAGGACCTCTTTGGCATAACCCAAAGACCATTATTTTCTGTTATTCCCGGCATAACTCGTGGACTCCTTGGCATAACCCAAGGACCTTTTTCTTTTATCCAGGTATAACCTAGGAATTCTTTTCTTTTTCCCCAGTAGAAATGGTCGATAACACCCTCGGCATAACCCGAGAACTTTGTTTTCTCCAGCATAACTCGGTCGGCTTCCCAGCATAACCTAGCAATCCTTCCTTTATTGTATTGTTTAGCTTTTAGTTACAAATAACTCACAAATTTTTCCCAATGGAAACTGGGGCAGGATAATTTTGTTCTTTTGATTTGGTTTGGTGTCTGAGCAGGTTTCCCCTCGACGCATAAGGTTGAGATGACTAAAAGAATGAGTCTAAATCTAGAATAAAGAAAAGAAGATAACCAAAAGGAGAAAATTCAAATGCTGCAATGAACAAGGACGCGACATATTCAAAATTTGACGGAAGTCATAAGCCTCGCATGTTTTGCCTTGATTCAAAAGTCGAAGAAAGAACCAACACCTACAGCTGATGAACATCAAGATTCAGATCGGAGTCTGCCTCGAGAACCAGCAAAGACTCAAGATCAAGCTTCAAGAAATTTGTAGATAGGAACCTTGTAACTCATAGCTGATAGACGTAGCTAGTTTAGCTTTTTATTTTTTATTTTGGTGTAATAAGGAGCACAGCAAGTAGTAACAGCAGCAGCAACAGTGAAAATCACAGCTTCCTGGTAGTCCCAGCTTCCAAAACTTCCCGAACTACACTGACCTGATTCCTTTGTGGCCAAGGATATGTAGGTAACCTTTGAAGCAAGGTTCATTCAGACTCTTTTCAAAAAATGCTTCTCATGGAGTTTCAGATAGGCAAAAATCCCGCAGAATTGCTCATCTTATCTTTGCCCGAAAACCCTTCGTGTCTCCGAGCAAAGAGGGGCAGATGTGTGCACGTGATTTTTGCCATACCCGAAATACTCCTATAAAATCAATAAAATAGTTTTTAATTAGTTATTAGCCATTTTAGGAATTTTATTAGATTTTTAATTACTTATATTTTCTTGTTTGTTTAATTTTTAAGTAATTAGCTCATGAAAATACTCAAAATATCATGCATTGTATTTAGGATTTATTTTATATTTTTTTAGGATCAAATTAGTAGTTGTTGGTTTTATAAAATTAAAAAATCATAAAAATAGTTCATTTTACACTTGTCTTAATTTTTAATCTTTAATTCTTAGAATTAAGCGTTATTATAATTTTTATGAGTAGTTATTTAGCTTAATTTCACATTTTGGTAATTTAGGATTTTTAAGTATTAAGTCCTTTAGTTCTAAAATATAAAGAGAAAATTAAAAAAAATAAAAGAAGCTAAAAATAAAATAAAGAGAAGGGAAACCGAACTGGGCTGTTTTGTATTAAATTAAATCAGGCCCAATTATGATTAACCGGACCAGCCCAAAACCCTTTCCCCCTTTCTTAACCAAAACGACCCCGTTTTAATTAAGCTGGACCATCTAAGCCGTTGATTTAACAGATCCAACGGCTCAGAACTCATCCCCTTCCCCCTATAAAACTGTCCTAAACCGACCCCCTACCCCCCCATTCTCCCTTCATCTCAAACGACCCCTCATCTGTAAATGAAACCTTAGCCGCCTAGGGACCTCCATTGAGGAACCCACTGTTCTACACCCAAATCACCTCCAAAATCGACCAAAATCACACCAGAGCAACCATCCTCACTCCCTCATCCCGAACCTATACCCCACTTCAACCAAAATCCCTAAAAAAATATTTTGATTTTTTTTAAAAAAAAAATCAGAAACCCTAAAGTTTAAATCTTTAAAATCAAAGCTTTGTGGAGCCGATTTTGAACCAAAATGAACTTCAACCGTGCGTTCTTAACAAGAACACACGGTTAAAATCGATTTTGATTTTAAAATCAGATTTCTAAGAAGATATTGGTCCGAGGTAGCTTTTTCTCTTTTCCTTTTCATTTTTGTTTTCGGTTAATTATTTGTTTGTAGTATCGTTTATCTTCTACCCCTTTCTGTAGTTTGCCGTTTTCGATTTTGTGTTTAGAGTCAAAACTTGCTTGTTCTTGTTATTTTGTTTCACTGTTCTTGTTTCTCGTTTGGGATTGAGTCATTAAGACTTTGTGGAAAAGGTCACAGCTGAAAATAGACTTTTGAAATTGATGCCCAAAGGGATTGGGTTGGAATATTGTCTGGGCCGGGTCAACTTGACCCATAAAGGATAAATGGTTAAAATCCAAACAGGGGGGGGGGTGATATGGGTAATGACCTGTTAGAAATTTTTAGAAGGCCCTTATTGGCAATTAAACAAGTAAAAAAGAAAACATTGGGGGTGAAAAGGGAACTTTGTAAGAAATGATAACAGATATCTGTTAAAAGATTCTGCTGTCACATGCAAATGGAAAAAGATTGAGTGAGGAGGATAACGTGTGAGTAGGATTTTTGGGATAACAGAAAATCTAATTTATTCTTCTGATTTTGGCATATATAAAGGGAGTCACACTCTCATTTTGGAGGAGCTTTTTTTTTACAGGGGTCAGTCACTTATCGAAAGAGCACACCCACACTCTTATTTCTTTAAATAGAACTGTTTTGCATACATATGGATACACATATATTCTTGTGAATTCCGGAATTCAAAGATATAACTAGAGTTTCGTCTTGCTATTTGCTGGTAATCAAAGTAGATTGATTGGGAAAGTGACTGTTGGTTGATTGTTGTTGCTGTTAAGTAGATAAACTTTGCTGCAGCTCTATAGGTATGCCTGAACACTTATGTAATTTCGAATTGATACTATGAATAAAGTAGTTTTGCTTGTTGTTCACTGTTGTGTAATTAACATGCCCAATGATTCCATTTGCTTAAGCTTCTCACCTCACCAGTTCTTCTCTGAATGTTTTAAGTGTTGGTAGATCACTTGTTAAAGGCTATTTGGGGATGCCTTGTTGTTTATTATGAAATTTAAGGTACTGATATATTATGTACTCGTTTAAGTATTGGGTAGACTACTTCTATGTTTTGCCTTTGCTGCTACATCGGTATCAACTTTCCTACTTGTTGTTTAATTAATTGAAGTATCGATTGAAAGGGTTAAAACATCTATCTAAAATGTTACTGTGGTGAGAATGAGTATCTCGCCACAGATTGAATATTGCCAGCATAATTTAAAAATGAAGCATTTTTCATTTTTCTGAATTTGCTTTGACGATTTCAGTTTGAAATTTAATTTGGCTAGGTGACAAAGAGAATGCCATTAGTATACTGTTCTTAGTTTAGAAATCTGCAATGTTTTTTTTTTTATGAACTCAAAGATTAGAAGTCGTAAGGATTTAACCTTCAATGTTTATGTAATCAATTAACAGGGTAATTAGTTTGCCTACTTTTAATTTTCCAGTTGATTAAACTTTTGTAAACTGATTTACTCTTGCCTGCGATTGTACAAAAAGGAAGCATCTGCTGAAATGCTCCTTTCTTTGGCCTTTGGGCTGCAATTTTAGTGGTTGTTTCTGAAATTGGTATAGAAACTCAAAAATCTGGATTTAGTGTTAGACTTTAAATCATGGCCATTTCTGGAACGGTATAAAAACTTAAAATCTGAAATTAGTGTTAGACTTTAAATCATAGCTGTTTCTGAAATTAGTGTAAAAATTCAAAATCTGGCTATTTTCTGAGATTAATGTTGAAATTTAAAGCATGGCTGCTGTTCTTGAAATAGTGCTAAAGTTTAAAGTGTGGCTATTTTTTGGAGTTAGAGTAGAAATTCAGAATATAGTTGTTTTATAGAATTAGTGGCTATGTTTGTAATTGGGCCTGTTTCGTCTGAAATCTGTTCATTTTGAGATCAGGCTGTTTCTGAAATTCGGTGCCAAAACTTAAGGCATAGTTGTTTTTTGAAAAATAATGAGAATTCAAATCTGGCTGTTCCTGAAAACTAATGTTGAATTCAGAATGTGTTTATTTTATAATGCTAGTAGTTGCGTTTGCAATTGAATTGATTCTGAGAAATTTGATATGGGCCTGTAATCAAAACAATAGGAGACCAAGCAATTCACTGTTAATGCACGGCCAAACATACCAATAGTAACGTTACATATAAAGAATCCTTTAATTAATAGAGGTGAGCCATATAATTAACAACGATCACTTATGGCCCTCTTAATAGTTAAATAAAAGTTTTAAATAATTAGCCTTAACGCTTCAAACCTTCGTAGCTTGCTTTTAGGCACGATTAACAACATTGTGACTATGGGTACGGTTCCTGTGACATAGTAACAATGTCAATTTCGAGGGTGCCTTTAGGTGACTCGATTTCAATAAAACTCAAATAATAAAAGTGTTCAAATAATTTGAGGCGTGCCACGCCAAATGAAATCTCCAAATACATGGCCCTCATTAATCAAATACTTAGAAAACTGAGGTGTGCTATTTAGAGAATTTCATAGCCCTCGAAAAATTAGAAAGGCGCAGTTATTCTAGGCGCGTTATTTTAATAATTCAATTTCCTAAACTCGGGTGCGCATTTATGTGACCCAAATCCAAATCTCAATGTTAAATTAGAATGTGTTATGGACTATGGGTGCATTTATGTGACGTGGTTCGTGATATGTTTTAATTGACATTGCAATTCTCCAATAATTCTAAAAGCGAAAAGGCGGGATAAAGTGAAAATATACTATAGGCTAGAAATATGTATTGAAATCAGATAATAAGCCGATAATGTCACTTAAATTCGGAAAACTCTTTTATATACTCCTCACAGGGGTGTACGAAAAGGAGGTGTGACATGTAGAATTAGAGATTTTTGTAAAATTGGGATTTAGACCTCGAATTGAGGTCAGATTTCGAATTGAATTGCATAACCGGGCTCGGGGGTGAATGGGTGACCAGGTTTTGGTCCGAACCTCGGGGTTTGACCAAGCGGCCTGGGGTTGGCTTTTGTTGACTTTTTCAATAATGATTTAAATTGAACCTCTTTCATTCGTGGGTAGTTTTTAAGGCTTATTTGAATCGTTTGGTTAATAATTTACTAGATTTGGTTGGTTTGGAAGCTTGTTTGAAAAGCAATGCCGTGGTTAAACTTTGAGTTGATTGCGGAGTGAGGTAAGTGTTGGGTCTAACCTTGATTTGAGGGAATTAGGAACCCTTGAGCTATAAGCTATGTGCTTTGTGAATTACATGTGTAGCGGCGTATATGCTTCAATTTAATTCTGAATTTATTTTGAATATATGATATATTAATATATTAATTGTGCTAAAGATTTTCAAGCTATTTTCACTAAGTAAATCCAATAGATTTATAAACTTACTTTTTGCTAAATCAATTGAAGAGTCTATATACGCCGTCAAATTACTTGTTTCCATGCTTTCCTGTATGTCATTAATTACATTATTCCATGACTTAACAGTTACATTACTTGTTTTCCTTATCTTCATTGCTTAACATTATGTCTTGTTTTCATGCCTTAATTTACATGCTTATTTGACTTCCATGCCACAATTGCTACTTGCTATTTAGCATTTCTTGTTTCGAGCCTTTGGATAAGTTTGGATAAGGTATGGGACTTGTTGGTATGATTGGACGGGGTCCAGGGACCTCGGGTGTATTTCAGGATTGTTTTAGACCATTTCCCTTTATTTTGTGATTGTTGGTTTCTGGTGGCAGGAGTGTGCATCGCGATCGCGGAGAAAGACTCGTCGTAGTGTTGTTTGGGAGCTGGAAAGAATTGTTCTTCGCGATCGTGGCTGGGGCTCGCGATCGTGGTGCTTGATTCAGGTGCGCTTCGTGTTCGTGTGGTGAGGGTCGCAAACGTGATGTGTCAGTGGTGCTGGCCTAGTTTGGGCGGATGCTCATCGCGATCGCGTGGTGGAGTTCACGATCGCAAAAGGTAATTTCTGAGGGATGGAAGGCTTGGTCTTCGCATTCGCAGAGCTGAGCTCGCGTTTGCGTTGGCTTGGGTTGTTGTTGCTCGCGATCGCGTAATGTCCCTCGCGATCGCAGGAGGAAATTATAGCGGTGACAGCGTTGACCTTCGCGATCGCGAGGGTATTTCCGCGATCTTGAAGAGGAAGCACCTAGGTAGAATAAAAGTTGCAAATCGGGAGTTTGCTCATTTCTCTTGCTAGGCGATTTTGCGGAAATTTGGAAGAGCTTGTTGTGAGTTAAATACATGGATTATATATGAATTTTAACATAAAAATTTGTATAAATTGTGAGATTTTGGAAGAAACCATAGAAATGGTATTTTGAGTTTTGACCATAAAAATGGACATAAAATTGGGAATAAATTATATATATGGGTTCGTGGTATCATGGGTAATATTTATCTTCGAGAATTTTCAGATTTCGAGCGCGTGGGCACGGGGGTTTGACCTTTTTGTGTGGAGTGAAAAATTATTTCTAATAGTTAAATTATGAGTCTTTGAGTATATTTTGATTAGTTTGCACGTTCTTTGACTAGTTTCGGATCGTGTGCCATTGGTTGGAGGTGTTAAAAAGGGGTTGGAGCCGGTTATCGAATTTCGGTGCGAGGTTAGTCTTTAGTCTGCAGGTTCTTTGACTAGTTTTGGATCATTTGGCATTGGTTGGAGGTGTTAGAGAGGCGTTGGAGCCGATTACCGAATTTAGGAGTGAGGTAAGTCTCCAGTCTAACCTTGTGAGGGGAAAATTACCTCGTAGGTGCAATATTTGTTATGTGCTATGTGTTATGGGAGCTACACAAGTATGAGGTGACAAGTGTACGTGCGTATGCTAGATTCCTGATCATGTCTGACTAGACTTAGACTCACACCATGTCTTAACTGTATTACTTGAGTTATCCTTACCTGTTTAAATGCCTTAATTTATATTTTTGTCTGAGACTAAACTTGCGTAGAGCATCGGACGTGCAATTTTAGATACTTGATGAGCTACTTAATTAATCATGGAAATTATACTTCCCTTTATGGATTTCTCCCGTTTTACTTAACTCACATGTATATTCGTGAGCGGGGTTAGTGACCTGTTAAAGTTTTATATTTTTATGGGATTGGGTTGAACGCCTCAGCAGTACTCTTATGGGATTGGGCTGAATGCCTCAACAGTACTCTTATGGGATCGGGTCGTTCTCCTCGACGGTATTATGTAATACACTCTTATGGGATCGGGGCGTTCGCCTCGGCAGTATTATGTAACACTATTCTTATGGGATTGTCGTTTGCCTAGGCAAAGTACACTATTCTTATGGGATCGGACCGTATGCTACTGCATGATATCATACCTTCATTCTTATGGGATCGGACTGTTCGCCTCGGCAGAATCGTGCGTGATATTCGATAAGGATTCATCGTATCTATAAATCTATCAAACTTAAGACGTGATATCTTAAAGGTTATTGATCTGGCATACATTCCATTCACGGTAGTATTCGGTATTCGAGGATAAAGTAAAAGTTTTTTATACAATAAAATCAATTACAAAATAATTACAGACAAATTTCAGTGATAAGTATTAGTTATTGACTTATTTAAAGTGGTAACTAACTATTATAAGATAACTAGATAACCATTAATCGATACTTATTTTTTATGATAATTATTAGACTGATAGTACAAAAGAACTCTACATTGTCAATTAACTTAAAATTTTATATCTGCTTTTTGAATTCCCATGATTTCCAACTCTCACAACTACCTATTCCTCAGGCAATGCAAATGCTAACAGAATGCAATCTCAACTTTCCTACTCTCTTTGTCTCTCTCTCTTCTCAAAGCACACTCTTAAAGAAATGAAAGAAAATGAATTTGGTGATAGGAATTATTAACAGGAATACTGTTTCACATTCAAGTAGGCAAAGATACCACGGTGGCAGATTTGAAGAGAGGGATAGGGAATCAAGAAAATTTTCTTGAGAATCGTCTTATCCTAATGCTGAATACATGTGGTAATTTTTTCATGTTGAGTGATGATGAAGTCCCCCTTGTAGAACATGGGGTCAAAGATGGATCTCATTTTTATCTCCTTTTTAGCATTCCCATAACAATGGTGAAAATCAAGATGGTGAAGGTGAAAATGTCAGTACGAATCCTAAAACTCTGACTTCTCAAGGCGATTCTGTTCCTAATACAAATAAATAGATGCTGTGAATTGATTGTCGATCCTCTTGGGAAAAGAAGAGTTGTAATCTGCATCTAGCAAAAAGTATCTCTCTCTATTATTCTGTTGAACTCCGCTAAGTAAATTTTATGGACGACGTTTATTACTCAAAAATTATTTTTCTGACGTAAAAGTCATTCAACTTTATGTTTATTACTTAAATTTTTTTTTTTATTACGTAAAAGTCATTTACTATGCTCTAATTATCACAATAATTATTTTGACCAAATTTTACAAATTATCCACCTGAAAAGTCTATTATGCACGTGACATTATAAATCATCTCATTTATGTCATACCTTCTATACTATATGTTATATAATATACTTTTACCCAGATAATTTACTTGTAATTAAAATAATTTTATATTATTTTACTTATTATTTTTATTAATATATTTATACATTTAATTTATTTTTTGAACGTTAATTTTTAAGATACATAAGTAGCATTATTAAATTTGTCAGTAATATTACCGGGAACAAAACTCAAGTCCATGTTCTTAACCAAGCTTAGTAAAATATTTTTAATGAAAATTATAAAATCAAAGTTTACTGATTTATCAGCCAAGCCATACTCATTAATCTAATAAATAAAATACCTACATTTAGCACAATGATACATCAGATTATACTTTCAAATAAATAATATTAACATATAGAGCTTTAAAAATCTTAATATTAAACACAAATATCTCTGAATATTTTTAAAAAATTTGTATTGACTATAAAAACTATCATTTTTTATTATTAAACAAAGTGAGTGCCATGAAAATATTAAATGTATGAATATATTATAAAAATAATAAATAAAATAATTTAAAGTTATTTTAATTATAAGTAAAATACCTAGATAAAAATATATTATATAGTATATCATATAGAAGGTATTACATAAATGAGAAGATTTATAATGTCAAAGACATAATAGACTTTTCAAGTAAAAGTATTATAAAATCTGGCCAAGATGACTTTTGTGATAAATAGAGCAAAGTAAAATAATTTTTGTGTAACAAAAGAAAGAAAAGTGATTTTTAGGTAACGAACACAAAGTTGAATAATTTTTATGAACAAAAAGAAAAAAATAAATTTTGCATAATAAATACAAAATTGAATGACCACCCATAAAATTTATTTTCATTTATGTTCTTCTAGGTTTTCTTGTGGTTTTCCATTGACATTTCGATACGATCGTTTTTAGTGCAAATTTCTGATAATTAACATTAGCCATTAAATGCTCAGTGGACATATAAGTCTGCTCAATTGAATCAATAAACACAAGGAAAATTTATTTTACATGAGAATTCATGTTTTTCTTTCTCCTCTAACCCTCTGTAACGTTTTAAGTGATGCTTACGGCTTGTTTGGATGATCGTTACCTATTGTACGTATTGTTATTCTAAATATAATATTTATTTTAATAGTCACTTAAATTTTATTGTATAATATTGTTAAATTCGTGTTATGTGATGACAAAAAATACTACGTTATGTAAGGCAAACGATACAATCTATCCACGCAATGTATTCATCAAAATAATACAATATAATGACCATCTAAACAAGTTTGAGGGGTCGTTTTGTTTTAAGTTAAAGAAAATTTAATCATCTTACTTATACAGCACTTGGTTTCTGGTATAAAATCCTGCATAAATTAATACTATAATATTTATATGACTAACAGAGTGTTTGGGTTTAGTATTGCACTCCCGTAAGTTAAGCTAAATCAGAAACCAAATGCTATATTACTAATTCCGGTATAAGTAGGAATCAACCAACATATTATTTAGTAAGGAAAAAATTTGGGATAAGAATACGTGTATCCATGTATTATTTGTTAGGAATAATAATCTGTATACGTTTTAAAATAATTTTTAAATAATCTGTCAAACACTTAGTAAAAACAGTGTAGAAACAGAAACAGTAAACAGTAGAAACTGGAGAAGAACAAAAACAGTATAATTAATTTTTCAGAATATAATTGAGCACACTTCATTCAAAGTGTGTCCTTAAGGAAATTATTCCCCTCACAGTACTCGAGTTTTGATGGAATATCCCCTCCCAGGATAGAACGATTATCTTACCAGAATAGTAGTACTCTAAATTCCGGTAGCAGCGAACCACTCAACAGCAGTATATCACACAGAATAAAGAAGAAGAGAATTTTTGAGAAAGTTTGATTGCAGATCAAAAAAAATCGTATTGAATTCTGGAAAGAATCAAGATTTTATAGCTGTTGGAGGTACTGATTCTGAATGTTTGCAACCATTCATATCAGTCACCAGGTTGAAGGTATTGATTCTGAATATTTGCAACCATTCAGATCAGTCACCAAGTTTGGAGGCAAATTCGAAAAAATCCGGAAAGAGAGAAAACTATCCGCGTTAGATGGATTCCTATTTATTAAATAATTAAATAATTAAATAATTAAGGAAAAGTTTGTCGAAAAAGATAATCAATCAATCGATCTTTGACAAATCCGAAGCCGAAGCTGAAGATGACGGCGCGAGGGGTCCTTGCCTCTTCAACCCTTTTAGCAACTAGAGAAGGTGTAATGTAATATATACACCTCTCTTTTTCTTTCTTTTTCCTATGTGGGACAAATGCTTTAACCAAAGCAAAAGGGACCTTTTACATTCCCTTCACTTTTCATCCCATAATTTCTCATTCACCTATATCGATACCCAACAATCCCCCACATGAATGGGGAATGGCCATAATATAAAAGAATGCGCGGACGAGTGTGATATACAAGCGAAGATTGACTGCATCTGCATAAGTAGGTTTCTCTTTGAACTTTCCGTAGTGAACTTATATCGGATATACTCGATCAATCGATAGAATTGATATCTTTGAAACGTCGAACTTTGTTGTATACCTAGACAATATAAGTCACACAATCAACCCTCAACCGTTTATGGTTCTCACGGTTGTGTTCGTTTCAGCCATGAACACCGCCTAGTTTCATGAGTGAATAGAGAATGGGTCTTTACTTGTCATTCTCCTTTAAAGCGGCTTACACTTACACTCACATAGGTTATTTCTAAACATGTGGTTCTATAGCCACATTATCTGGTCATATACTGCCAAATTTAGATAATCATTAAAAAAACCTTAAGGCTTTATTAACTCATTAACAAGCCATAAAGTTTTATCCTTATTTCTAAACATTGTCTTCATCGGAGAAGGGGTTGAGTTATTTGACAATGTTGAACCGTCAGTCACAATTTGTTAGATCTCTTTGAACCTAGCTCTTGGGATCTCCAGTCTGCTAGGTAGAGTTACCGCCATGATGACTTGTCCTCGACCTTAACATCATTCCCATTGATGATCTACTAACTCCCTCTCTAGATAAGCCTTTTGTAAGCAGATCCGCTACGTTATTTCTTGACTTTACATAGTCAATCATGATAACGCCACTAGAGAGGAGTTGTCTAACGGTATTGTGTCTCCATGTATGTGACGAGATTTTCCGTTATACATTCCGCTCCCTGCCCTACCTATTGCTGCTTGACTGTCACAATGTATACATATAGGAGCCAAAGGTTTGAGCCAGAATGGAATATCTTCTAGGAAATTCCGGAGCCATTCAGCTTCTTCACCGGCTTTGTCTAAAGCTATGAATTCGGATTCCACAGTGGAACAGGCGATGCAAGTCTGTTTGGATGATTTCTAAGACACTACTCCACTCCCAATTGTGAAAACATATCCACTCGTGGATTTAACTTCAGACGATCCAGTGATCCAATTTGCATCACTATATCCTTCAATCACTTCGGGATATTTATTATAATGCAAAGCATAGTCTTGAGTATGTTTCAGATAACCCAAAACTCGTTTCATTGCCATCCAATGAATGTGATTGGGATTACTAGTGAACCGACTCAGTTTGCTAATAGCACATGCTATATCTGGTCGTGTACAATTCATGATATACATTAGACTTCCCAACACTCTCGCATAGTCCCCTTGTGATTTACTTTCACCTTTATTCTTTTGAAGTGTGTAACTCACATCAATTGGAGTTCTGGCAATCTTGAAATCCAAGTACTTGAATTTGTCAAGTATTTTCTCTATGTAGTGAGACTAGATAATGCTAAACCTTGTGGAGTTATATGAATTCTGATTCCTAAGATTACATCAGCAACTCCTAAGTCTTTCATGTCAAATTTGCTAGCCAACATGCACTTTGTAACATTTATATCCGCCATATCTTTGCTCATTATCAGCATGTCATCAACATACAAACAAACAATGACTTCGTGGCCTGGAGTGTTTTTAATCTAAACACATTTATCACACTCATTAATTTTAAATCCATTTGCCAACATGGTTTGGTCAAATTTAGCATGCCATTGTTTGGGTGCTTGTTTAAGTCCATAAAGCGACTTTACAAGTTTGCACACCTTTACCAGGAACCACAAAACCCTCGGGTTGTTCCATGTAAATTTCTTCCTCCAAATCACCATTTAAGAAAGCTGTTTTAACATCCATTTGGTGAATTTCAAGACCATACAAGGCTGCCAGAGCCACTAACACCCGAATGAACGTTATTCTTGTTACAGGCAGGTATGTGTCAAAATAATCAAGACCTTCCTTTTGTCTATAACCTTTGACCACAAGTCTTGCCTTATATTTGTTAATAGTGCCATCAGCTTTCATTTTCCTTTTAAAAATCCATTTAGAACCTAAAGGTTTGTTCCCAGGAGGAAGTATGTGGTTATCTAAGATTGATTGAATCTCACTATTGACTGCCTCTTTCCAAATTGCTGAATCAGGAGATGACATAGCCGCCTTGAAAGTTTGAGGCTCATTTTCAAGCAAGAATGTCACAAAATCTTGACCGAAGGAAGTGGACGTCCTTTGACGTTTGCTACACCTTGGATTTTCTTCGCTAAGGGCATTCTCCTTTGGTTCTTCCCGTGGTCGTTTAAATCTTTCATTCAACGACTCGCATTCGATTTTATACAGATAGATGTTTTCAAAGAATTCAGCATTATCAAATTCAATTACCGTATTATGATGAATTTCGGGATTGTCAGAATCATGAACCAAAAATCTACATGCTTTACTGTTTGTTGCATATCCAATGAAAACACAGTCTACGGATTTTGACCCTATTTTCACCCTTTTGGGTAAAGGTACTTGTACCTTTGCTAGACACCTCCACACTTTAAAATATTTCAAGTTGGGTTTTCTTCCTTTCCATTTTTCATAAGGAATAGAGTGTGTTTTGCTATGGGGATACTCTGTTGAGTATTCGCTTAGCTGTAAGGATAGCTTCCCCCCACAAATTCTGCGGTAAACCGAAACTGATTAGTGAAGCATTCATCATTTCTTTCAATGTTTGATTTTTTCTTTCCGCAACTCCATTGGATTGTGTTGTGTAGGGGGCAGATGGATGAATCCATATTCTAATCATATTCTGCAAACGGCGATTCATATTCTCCACCCCTATCACTTCTAATCATTTTAATCTTTTTATTCAATTGATTTTCGACTTCATTCTTATATTGCTTAAATGCTTCTATTGCTTCATCCTAACTATTTAGCAAATAAACATAACAATATCGAGTGCAATCGTCAATAAAAGTTATGAAATACTTTTTCCCACCGCGAGATGGTATTGACTTCATATCACAAATGTCAGTGTGGATTAAGTCTAAAAGATTTGAATTCTTTTGAACAAACTTATACGAATTCTAACAAACTTTGATTCAACACATATTTGACATTTAGATGTATTATACTCAAATTTAGGCAATATTTCAAGATTAATCATTTTTCGCAAGGTTTTGTAATTAACATGTCCTAAACGAACATGCCATAAATTATTTGACTCTAATAAGTAAGAAGAAGCAGATTTTTCATTAATACTATCAACAACCATTACATTAAGTTGAAGAGGCCCTCCGTGAGGTAGCCTTTTCTTACAAAAATATCATTCTTACTAAGTACAACTTTATCACTAACCAACACGCACTTAAACCCATTTTTCACGAGTAGTGCGGCTGAAACTAGATTCTTCCTAATTGTTGGAACGTGCAATGACGTTGTTGAGAGTCAACACTTCTCCGGATGTCATCTTCAACATAACCTTGCCACATCCTTCAACTTTGGCTGTTGCAGTATTTCCTATGTATATCTCCTCTTCGAGTCCAGCGGGAGTGTAGGTTGCAAATGCTTCCTTAACGGCACACACACGTCGAGTGGCGCCAGAATCAAGCCACCACTCCTTTGGGTTACCAATCAGGTTGCACTCAGACAGCATTGCACACAAGTCATCAACATCTACTACCATGTTTGCTTGACCCTTGTTTTTGTCCTTCTTGGGGGCACGACAGTCAGGAGCTTTATGGCCTGCTTTACCACAATTATAACAGTTGCCCTTGAATTTTTTCTTGTTAGGATACTTCTCCTTTCCAGAAGGCCTCTTCCTTTTCTTGTTCTTTTTCGGAGCATCATCTTCAACAACGTTTGCGCCTTCAATCGGTGAACTCTTATGGTACTTCTTCTTAGCAGTTTTGTTATCTTCTTCGATCTTGAGACGAATCACAAGATCATCCAACTTCATTTCCTTTCTCTTATGCTTAAGATAATTCTTGAAGTCTTTCCATGAGGGTGGCAACTTCTCAATCATTGCAGCCACTTGGAATGCTTCATTCACTACCATGCCTTCAGCAATAAGGTCATGGAAGATAAGTTGAAGCTCTTGAACTTGCGTTCCAACGGTTTTTCCATCCACCATTTTGTAGTCTAGGAATTTGGCAACCACAAACTTCTTCAAGCAAGCATCTTCGGTTTTGTACTTCTTTTCAAGTGCACTCCATAATTCTTTGGAGGTCTCTATTACACTGTCGACATTGTACAAGTCATCTTCTAAGGCACTCAAAATGTAGCCTTTGCACAAAAAATCAGTCTGTTTCCATGCCTCAACTATCATAAATTTTTCATTGGCCGGCATATCAGTAGTAGGTACAGGAGGGTCTTCGTTGGTGAACTTTTGCATACCAAGAGTGGTAAGCCAAAAGAATATTCTCTGCTGCCATCCTTTAAAGTTGACACCGGTGAACTTCGCAGGTTTCTCAGCCGGTGGAACAACAGTACAGGTTGTAGGAGCCGTTGGTGCAACATTCACAGAAGAAGTAGCACTTCCACTTGCCATTTCTTTTCACTGTCAAAATTGACAAACTGACTTAATAATCAGAATAGTAAAATAAAATTTTCCAACAGCAACGCTGAAGTTTTTATGTTCTTCAAATCATTGTACAAGTATGAACTGTATTATTCCAACGAAGTTTTTATGTCTTCAAGTCAGAATACGAAATTTCATACGGAGTAGAAAACCACACAGGTTTTAGTCTCCAAATACAGATTAATATAAACAGTAATTTCCTTAAGATTGTTAGCAATAATAATATGTATACGTTTTAAAATAACTTTTAAACAATCTATCAAACACTTAGTAAAAACAGTGTAGAAACAGAAATAGTAAACAGTGAAAACTGAAGAAGAACAGAAACAGTATAATTAATTTTCCAGAATATAATCGAGCCCACTTAGTTCAAAGCGTGTCCTTAAGGAAATTATTCCTTGATGGAATATCCCCTCCCAGGATAGAACGATTATCTTACCAGAATAGTATTTTTTTTTTTTGGTTAAATAAGGTTTTTATTAATTAAAAATAGAGTACAACATTGGAGGGGGACATTGACCTTACCTCCCAAAAGAAAGTACATGTACTTATGGTCATCTTAAAGTGTTGACTATAAGTACCTAGGTAATAGTACGAGGTTAGACCTATTGTAATGTGACGATTGCCCATTTTGTAATAGACAGTCGTATGTACAAATTTTCCTAGGTCAACTATATAAAAAAATACATATGTCCCTATTGTATCCACAAAGTTGTGAGGTTTGGTCTTCCCTATGTACCTCTGATAGAAATTAATGCTATCAGAGTTTTGCAAAAAAAATAGCAAAAGAGCATGAGTTATCTTCAATTTTGCTTTGACTCCTGATGCAGGGAAAGTGAAGTTGAAGATAACCATCCATGTGTGTCTTGAGGCTGCATAGTTGTGTTGGTGGGGCTGTTGGCTATGGTTGTTTGTGATTATTAATGTTGGAGCTGCTACTATGATGTATGTGTGTCCTGTTGTGCTTTGTGTCATTCATGTTGGTGTTGGCTTTGGCATTGCTACTGTTTATGGTGCAGTTGTTGTTGCTGTTGTTCTTGTTGCTATCTGTATGATGGAGTTGGAACGTGTTAGCCTAGTGAATGATTCTGATTCTGAGTCTGCTGAAATTGCTACGTCTGTTGTTGAGTCTGCTTTGATTGCTGTTGTTGGCATTCCTACTTGAGGTATCTGATGCTGCTTGTTTCCTTGAATGATGTGGTTTATTTGTGTTGCTGCTGTCTTGATTCAAACTGTTGCTGCTGCTGCTGCTGATTAGTTTGGCTGGTGTGCATGGGATGCTGTCTGTGATGTTGCTTCTGCTACTGTGACCAATTGAAATTTTGGCCTTGAGGGAATTGCTGATATTACCACTGGTGACGCTGAATTTTCTGCTGCTGTTGTATCTGCTACGCTGGTGTAAGGAGTGCACCTGTGTTGCTATGTGTTTCTGCTGGACTAGAGGTTGACTGGATGTGCTGCTGCTATTTCTTCTGCTGCTTCTATTGATGTTGTTTTTGCTTCTGTTACAAGTATGGTAGGGATGCTTATGTTTGTGAGAGTTCTGAATTGTGATGTTCCAGTGAAGAGTATTGTGGGTATAGGAACATGATGATTGATGCTTTGCATTAGACTGAGCACTCGAGGTGCTAATACCACACTATGCAATTGCGCCAATAATCTGAACCTATTTGGACATCTGCTTCTAAGAGGTCTATTTTTTCTGTGTCTGTTGCTGGTGCTGCTGATTAGATTGGCTAAAGTGCATGGGATGCTGCCTGTGATGTTGCTTCTGCTACTATGATCAATTGAGATTTTGGCCTGTGCTGCTATGTGTTTCTGCTAGACTGGAGGTTGCCTGGATGTGCTGCTGCTATTTCTTCTGCTACTTCTATTGATGATGCTTTTGCTTCTGGTACAGGTATGGTAGGGATGCTTATGTTTGTGAAAGTTCTGAATTGTGGGGTTCCAGTGAAGAGTATTAAGGTAGGAACATGATGATTAATGCAATTGCATTAGACTGAGCACTCGAGTTGCTAATACCACGCAATGCAATTGCACCAATAATCTGAACCTATTTGGACAGCTGCTTCTAAGAGGTCTATTGTTTCTGTGCCTGATGTTTTTGGTTAGGATCTTGAGGGTCTTGTTGCTGGTTGTGCTGCGACCTGTTGGTACTGCTATTGTTCCTTTTTTTTTTTGCCTTGTTGTTTTCTGCCTTCCTGTTTTCTATTGGAAATTGCACCTCTGCTGTGATTGTATCCCCTTTAGAATCTGCTGCATTTGTGGACTATGGCCATATCCTAATCAATGCTAATATCAATGTTGATGACATATCTGCTGTTGCTGAAGCAAGATAGCTACTGCTTGAGTTCTGATCTTTGTCTGTCACTGGTGATGCTGCTCTCAGTGGTAACACTACTATTGTCACTGGTGTTGCTGTTCTCAATTAGCTGCTTAGATAGCTGCCTTTTACTGGTTGTGTTTGTGCAATATCCCTGCAAAACTAGCAGAAAAGTTATAGAAACTGCTGCTGGTCCTTTTGTTGGCCTTGATGTTTTCTGCCTTCCTGGTTTCTGCTGGAGAGTACATGTCTGCTGTGTTTGTATCTCTTTAGCCTTTGTTGCAGTTGTGAAAATTTTTCCATAACATGATCAATGCTAGTGTCATTGTTGGAGGCCTGACTGTTGTTTCTGAAATAGGTCAACTGCTGCTTGAGTTCTATGATTTGTTTTTCACTGGTGCTGCTGATTTCACTGGAAATACTCTGGCTTCCTGATTTCTGCTGGAAAATACATGTATGTTGTGTTTGTATCTCTTTTAGCCTTTGCTGCAGTTGTGAAAATATTTTCATAACATGATCAATGCTAGTATCTTTGTTGGTGGCCTGACTGCTGTTTCTGAGACAAGTCAACTGTTGTTTGAGTTCTATCATTTTTCTTTCACTGGTGCTGCTGGTTTCACTGGAAACACTGCTCTTGTCACTGGTGCTGCTGATCTCCAGTGGCTGCTCAGGTTGCTGTCTTTTACTGTCCAAGCTTCTGCAATATCCCTACAAAACTAGCCAAGAAGATATGGAAAAAGAGTGAAGTTGCTGCATTTGAATATCCTGTGAGCTTGTGGTGGACAGGTTCTTGTTTGATGCTAAGATTATGCTCTGTGTAGGGAGCATTCCTTCTGTTATCCCTGCAGTCCAGTCCTCCTGCAAAACTAAAACAGTCATTTCATGAAGATAAAGGGATGATTTCAGCATGTTCTTCCTCCATCCTGTACATAAACCTGCAAGAGAGCTTATTTTCCTAATGTGATGACAGGATCCCATCCATTTCTGTTCTTTCCTGAAATCTTTGTTATACAGTGTGCTGCTGGTTATCTTGCTATCTTTATTCTTATGTATGGGCATTGTGTTTTATCTGCATTCAGTATTCTTCTGCCCTGTGAGTCTAATTGATAGAAATGGTGGCATTCAATTCTTCCAAGTTCCAGAGCATAGTTTGCTAGGTGATCAGCTAGTTTGTTTCCTTCCCTGTATGTGTGTGTTACAATTAGTGTAAGGGATTCTTTTAATTGGAATATCTCTTCTACTCGATCAGTTATGCACCAGGGTGGTTTCCAGATTTCATTAATGATGTTGTTTAAAAGCATTGAATCTGTTTGTAGCCATATGTGAGATAATCCTTGTGATCTGCAGTAGTTTAATGCTTCTGCAATGGCTGTTGCTTCTGCTACTGTGTTTGTTCTTAAAGAATTTCTGTGCCAAGTGCATATAGTAGCTCCCCTATTTCATTTCTCACACAGTATCCTATTGAGCTTCTTCTAGCATTTCCTTTTGATGCTCCATCAGTGTTGACTTTTACCCATCCTTGCATGGGGAATTCCCATATGAATTTGTTGAATTTTAGTCTTGGGGTGTAGTTTTCCAACATGTGTAGGAGATCTTGCCATTTGTGTGGGACATTGATTCTTGGCTTTCTGGTTTTAACTAGGGCTTGTAATGCTGTGGAGACTTGATAGATAACTCTGCCAGCTGAGACTGTTTCCCCGTGTTTGCAGCTATTCCTTCTTTTCCAGAGTTCCCATACAATGCAGGAAGGAACTGCCTGTAGCACTGCTTTGAGTCTGTGAACTGTTTGTGCTGTCCAATATTTTGTTATTGCTTGATGGAAGGATAGTCCATCTAATGCTATTCCTGCTCTTTGTAGGAAGTATTTCCATACCCTAGTTGCAGTGGTGGAAGTGAAAAATAGATGTACCAAGGTTTCTTCCTTTGGTTCAGTGCAACACCAACATCTTGAAGGCAGTTGGTAACCCCATCTTTTCATGAGGTCATCTAGCGGCAATTTTGCCCTCCAGACTCTCCACATGAAGAAGGCAATCTTGAAAGGAAGCCCTTTAACCAAGATCATCTTATATGCTCTTCTTGGTTCTTCTCTTCTTCTGAGGTATTCCCAAGCAGTTTTGACAGTGAAGCGTCCTTGATTTTGTAGCATCCAGTACGGGGTGTCTAGAGTGTCACCCCTGTTAGGAGGCTTTATTGAAGTTACTATGTGTTCTATCACTTCATGTGGCAAAGACTCTAACAGTTGTTGCATATTCCAGTTGTCATCTTGCAGGACATCATTCACATTATGAATTGATTCATCAATTGGGAAGCTTGATGGTACTATGAAGTAAAGTGCTCCCAGTCCAGTCCAGTTGTCATACCAGAAGAGTGAGGATCCTATTTTGATATGCCAGCTGATTTGGTGTTCTATGATCTCTCTGCATTCTAGCATTTTCTTCCATGTTTGTGATCCTCTTTTCCATGGAACAATTACTATGTTGAGTTTTTTGCAGTATTTCTGACACATGTATGCACTCCAGAGGCTGGGCTTGGTTCTGAAATTCCACCATAATTTACAGAAAAGATCTTTGGACATGTCGTGCAAAGATCTAAAGCATGCTCCCCCCTCCTCACAAGGAATGCATAAATTATTCCATGAAGACCAGTGTCTGTGTTGCCTCCCACTGTGCTACTCCAGAAGAATTGTGCAAAGAGCTTGTGAAGGTTGTTGATTACCTGCTTTGGAGGATTTACAGCTGAAAGTAGATGTACCTGCATGCTTTGCAGTACATGTTTTATCAGTACAGCTCTACCTCCAATTGAGAGTAATTTGCCTTTCCAAATTGCAGTCTATCTCGTACCTTATTGACTATGTCCTAGTAGTAGATGATCCTTCTTCTAGAGTAGAAGATAGGGCAGCCTAGGTAATTGAATGGAAAGTCCAACCTTCCGATGCTTGTAATTCATTCTACTTTTGAAGTTACCTCTGTGTTGGCTGAGTGATGCATATATATAGCAAATTTGCCTTTGTTGCTGATGCTGTTTCATATGCATATAGGACCTCCATTATCAGTTGTAGCAAGGTGGCATCAGAAGATGAGAAGATGATCATATCATCTGCATAAGATAGGTGATTGATTTTTGGGCTCCATTTGGGCATTCCAAAGCCACAGAAGTAGATATTTTGATGTAGTGCATTCAATCCCCTCGAAAGGGCTTCAGCAGCCAGGATGAACAAAGTAGGTGATAATGGATCACCTTGTTTGACACCTCTTATCGATTTGAAGAATCCATGTGGTTGACCATTGATAAGGATTGAGTACCAGTTATTACCCATAATGTCGAAGATCATGCCAATGAAGGCTTCATTGAAACCCATTTTTCTTATCACTTTTGTCATGAATAGCCAGGATAGTCGATCGAATGCTTTGGTCATGTCTAGCTTGATGACTACATTTGGCCCTGCTCTTGTTCTTAGCCCGATGTCTGTAATGATTTCCTATGCTAGAAGAACATTTTCTACTATCGTTCTGCCATTTACAAATCCTGCTTGCTCTTGAGAGATGAGAGAAGGTAATACTGCAATCATCCTTTCATGTATGACTCTCGAAAAGATTTTGTTGATGAAATTGCTAAGACTTATGGGCCTCATGTCAGAAATGTCACAATCTCTTTCTTCTTGGGAAGAAGGACCAAATTTGTGTGCGTTACACATTTTGGTAGTTGTCTTCCTGAGAAGAAGGCTGTGACCATATTATGTGTATCGTCTCCAATGATTTCCCAGCAAGTTGGTAGAAGGAACCTGTGAATCTATCTGGTCCCCCTGCACTTTCCCCATTCAAGCTAAAAACAGCATGTTTGATTTCTTCCTTTGTTGGTAGTTTGGTCAGTTCTGCATTCTGTTGTGTATCTATCACTTGCTGTATGTTGTCCAAGATTCTGAAATCAGAGGGAGTTGTTTTTTCTGTGAATTGATCTTTGTAGAAATTGATGGCTTCTCCCACAATTTGTTCCTCCCCCTCAATCCAGATGCAGCACTGTTTTGGATTCTTTTTAATTGAAGTCTTTTTCTTCTGCCATTCACTTGAGCATGGAAGAGTTTGGTGTTTCTGTCACCATCTTTGAACCATGCCATTCTTGCTTTTTGTTTCCAAAATTGCTCTTCTATAGCTAAGTGTCTGATCATCTGTGCTTGTACCTTTTGTAGTCTTTCTCTGTTTTGTGCAGTTGGCCTTTCTTCAAAATATTTTTCATGTACTAAAACTACTTCTTCCATGCTTGCTATGTTTTGAAAAATGTCTCCATATGTTGCTTTGCTCCAAAGTGATAGTGCTTTATTCAGTTTTTTGAGCTTGTAGTTGAAGAGTATGAAGGGGTCGCCATGAAAGTCTGCTTGCCAATTCTCTCTTACCACCGCTTCAAAAGTGTCCCGTTTGGTCCAGAAATGAAGGAATTTGTAAGGCTTCCTGATTGATTTTGTTTCCTTGTCAAATTGCAGGAAGAGGGGGCTATGATCCGAGCCAATTTTGGACAGATGTGTGATATCAATTTTTGGAAAAGTTTGCTAAAAAATTGCATTGGCTAAGCATCTGTCTAGTCTTGAATATGCAATCCTCATCTGCTCTCCCATTCCACCATGTGAAAATGCTCCCTTTAAATCCCAAATCTGTTAAGCTACAAATGTTGATGCAGTGATTGAAGTCATCTACCTCATTGAAAGGAACAGGTAGTCCACCAAATTTTTCTTTTTGATCACAAATGACATTGAAGTCTTCCCCCATTAGCCAAGGTGCTGTTATGTTTTGGCCCAAGGCATACAGTGAATCCCATAGTTCTATCCTTTCTGTTGAGTTGCATTTAGCATAGACTAGTGTGAGAATGAGTTCCATTTTTGTTTCCATGTGAAGGAGGTGAGTTGCTGTATTGTATCTGACAGGATTGTGATCTCATAGGCATTACCAATAAATGCCCATATTTTGTTGGAGACATTTGCAATAGCTTGAGACAGGCCAATTCTTCTTCTGTATTATTCCATTTTTCTAAGTTGTTGCATTGGCTCCATGATGCCGATGAATTCAAAATGATGTTTATTGTGCAGTGTAAAGGCTTGCATTGTGTTGACTGATCTAATATTCCAGATGATAGCATTCATTGTATTCTGTTAGGATATGCTAGTGCTCTTCTTGTTTGAGTCCTTGTTATTGAAGTGCCACTATTATCCTTGATTTGCTTCTTCTGAGATTTCAGCATTGTCTTCATTTTATTTATTTGAGTTGGTGAGAGATCTCCCTGCTTAGCTATGTTGCTGAAATTCTGGACTGTATTTTCTTCATCCGTGTCTTTGCCTGTGAGTTCATTTTCTTTTCCTGCATTCCTAGCTGCTGCTGCCATTGGCAGATTTTTTGGCCTGATGATTGCTTGTATTTGTGCCTTTATTATTCCTTTTCTGATAGCTGGATCATGATCAGCAAGTCGTTCCTTTGGTGCTATGATTGCTACTTGTTTAAGTTTAGAAATTGCTTGATCTCTGTATGCATTTGTCAACAAGATCAGTTGATTGTCACTTTGAACATCTTCTTCTAATGTCCCAGCAGTTCCTTCTTCTTCACTTCGCATTCCTTCAGGTATTTCACCTTCTTCTGAGCCTTCTTCCAGTTGGTCTGCCCATAGTTCTCCTGAAATTTGTTCGAGCTGCCTTTCTGATTCTGTTCCTGCAGGCTTCTTTCCAGCAGATTTTAGCATGTGTTGTGCACTATTGTTGTGCTCTGCTGTTGTGCACTGTTGGTGTGTGTTGTTTGTGTTTGCTGCATTATTGAGCATGTGTTGTGCACTGCTATTGTGTACTGCTATTGTGCAATGCTGTTGTGTGTTATTTGTGTTTGCTGCATTGTTGTAGAAACTTTTCTGAATCCACTGTAAGGTGGATTCCTTTGCCTTTTCTTTCATTATGCTTTTGCTTACTGTTGTTTCATCAATTGTTTCTTCCTCTGTTATGCCTGCTTGTGATGTCTTTTCTTGATGTTTGCTGCTTGAATTTGGTGTTTTTGCGGCAGTCTTTGCTTAAGCTGCTGGTGTTTGAGTTGTTGTTGTTATCAGAGCTGGTTGGTTTTCTGTTTCAACAACTGCTCCTTCTGATCCAATCAATTGATTGACTTTTCTGCTGGTAGCCTCAGAGTTCAGTGGGTTGCTTGTTTTGGTATTCTTTTGTGAGTTACTGCCGGAGTGTCTGCTAGCTATCAAAACAGTTACTGCTGGTGTGTCTGCTCCATTTGTTGCAGCCATTTGTTTGACTACATTACTGGTAGTGTTAGAGTTGTGCACATCAAGTTTGTTTGCTAAATGAAGCTGTTGAGTGTCCTTAACAGCTGTTGTCTTTTGCATTCCAAATTGTGATGTCTGCACTGTTGACTTCAGTGTCCTTTCTAGATGTTTGCTGATTGAAATTGGTGTCCTTGCAACAGTCAATGCTGAAGCTGCTGGTGTTTGAGCTGTTGTTGCTATCAAAACTGATTGGCTTTCTGTTTGAGCATCTACTCCTTCTGATACAATCAACTGATTGGCTTTACTGCTGGTAGCCTCAGAGCTCAGTTGGTTGCTTATTTTGGCATTCATTGTTGAGGCTGCTGGTACTTGGTTTTCTGCTACTATCATGGCTGTTGGAGTTACTGCTGGAGTGTCTGTTCCATTTTCTGCAGCCATATGGTTGGCTACATTTTTGACAGTGTCAAGGTTGAGCACATCAAACTTGTTTGCTACATAAAGCTGTTGAGTATCCTTATCAGCTGCTGTTTTTTGCATTCTAAATTTGGGGTTGGCTTTGTTTTGCGGTCGATTGTCTTTGACCTCCTTCCATTGAGGGCCTGCATTGCCTACGACTTTGCCACTTGACAATACCAGTAATGGTGTTGTTTCCTTTCTTTGCTGATTTTTTGTTTCCCCTGCTTTGTCATATATTTTTTTCTGCTCTGTCACCCTTTGCTGCTCTGCCAAGGCTGTGTCAAGGATTTCCGGATGCAGCTTCTAACATTCTTGCATATCATGTCCTTGTAGCTTGCATTCTTTACAGTATTTGAGAATATAGTCATATTGAGTTTTAACCAATTCTATTCTGACATATCCTGTTGCCTCGTTTTCTATGTCCAGTTTAACTTTTTTGGGTAATTCTGCTAGAAGATCCACTAGTACCTTAACTCTCGCACAACGAGGCCTCGTCTTGTTTATAGTTGCTAAATCAAGATGAAGTGGCTTACCAACAGCTGAAACTAGCGAGAAAAAGCATTCCTTTACAAAGTATGTGGGCAGCAAATGTGGGAACGATATCCACGCCATTGCCATTGAAGTTTCTTCGCC
Source organism: Nicotiana obtusifolia (assembly GCA_002018475.1). Taxonomy (NCBI): domain Eukaryota; kingdom Viridiplantae; phylum Streptophyta; class Magnoliopsida; order Solanales; family Solanaceae; genus Nicotiana; species Nicotiana obtusifolia. Next base: position 282,484 of record MCJB01050131.1, read on the forward strand.
GAGCTTGAATTTTGCATCATAAATTAGCTGTCTCATTTGGTATTCGTACCCATCCTTGGCTTTAAGATAGTATGTGCTTTTTGAGGTAATTTTGATGAAATCCTCCCATAGCGATAGTCTGATAAGTACATGCTTATCTCTGAAGAAGTCGATGTTGCACTCACCTTTGATTCCGCACTGTATTGGGATGATTCTTCGCAATTCCTGTATGTCTGGCCAACCATATGAGAATTTGCCCAGGACCGTGTATTGTAAACCTTCGATTACGTTCATGCGAGTCACCTCTGCTTCTGTGTATTTGACGATAGTTTATCCGTGCATGAAGGTTGCTCTCTTGAAAGGGATTGGTTTAATTTTCGAATTATGGTTCGCGGTTGTTGCACTGTTCATGGTCGATGGCTTTAAGATTTGGGAATAGTCTAGGGTTTGGGGTGTGGTCGAAGTGGTAGCTGGGGTTAGGGGGATGGTCGGAGGAGGCAAGCCAGCCGGAATATCGCCGGCTGGCGTCGCCATTATTGGCGATGAAGAAGCTTCGAGCAGATCGTCGTTATTTCTCTCTCTATCAAGAAGTCTGCCTTTTGTGTAGAGAAAGTTGTATTTCTGGGGAGAATAGTAGTACTCCAAATTCCGATAGCAGCGAACCACTCAACAGCAGTATATCAGAATAAAGAAGAAGATAATTTTTGAGAAAGTTTGATTGCAGATAAAAAAAATCGTATTGAATTCTGAAAAAAATCAAGAATTTATAGCCATTGGAGGTACAGATTCTGAATGTTTGCAATCATTCAGATCAGTCACCAGGTTGAAGGTACTAATTCTGAATGTTTGCAACCATTCAGATCAGTCACCAAGTTTGGAGGGAAATTCGAAAAAATCCGGGAAGAGAGAAAACGGACCGGGTCGGTCGCGGGTTAGGGTCGATCCGCGTTAGATGCATTCCTATTTATTAAATAATTAATTAATTAAATAAATAAATAAATAATTATTAAATAATTAAGGAAAAGTTTGTCCAAAAAGATAATCAATCAATCGATCTTTGACAAATCCAAATCCAAATCCAAATCCGAATTCGAAGCCGAGCCGAGCCGAGCGACAACGACAACGGCGAGAGGGGTCCTTGCCTCTTCAACCCTTTTAGCAACTAGAGAAGGTACTGATTCTGAATGTTTGCAACCATTCAGATCAGTCACCAAGTTTGGAGGGAAATTCGAAAAAATTCGGGAAGAGAGAAAACGGACCGGGTCGGTCGGAGGTCAGGGTCGATCCGCGATTCGGATTCGGAAGCCGAAGCCAAAGCCGAAGCCGAGCCGAGCGACGACGACGGCGCGAGGTGTCCTTGCCTATTCAACCCTTTTAGCAACTAGAGAAGGTACTGATTCTGAATGTTTGCAACCATTCAGATCAGTCACCAAGTTTGGAGGGAAATTCAAAAAAATTCGGGAAGAGAGAAAACGGACCGGGTCGGTCGCGGGTCAGGGTCGATCCGCGATTCGGATTCGGAAGCCGAAGCCAAAGCC
>MCJB01050132.1:0-20692 GCA_002018475.1 Nicotiana obtusifolia
AACTTTGGTCGCTTATTTGGTATTTTTAATTTTCTGTATTTCTCAAATAGCGACCAAAGTTGGTCGCTATTTGAGAAATACAGAAAATTAAAAATACCAAATAGGCGACCAACTTTGGTCGCTATTTGAGAAATACAGAAAATTAAAAATACCAAACAAGCGACCAAAGTTGGTCGCTTAAGAGCAGATTTTAATTTTTTGTATTTTGTACTGGACGACCAACTTTGGTCGCTATTTGGCGACCAAGATTGGTCGCTATTGGAAAGGGACAACTAAATGGTGACCAGACCATTGTGGTCGCTTTTTGGTCGCTTTTAGGCATATAGGGACCAACTTTGGTCGCTTTTTCCGGTCGCTTTTTACCTGATTTTTAGTAGTATTTATTAATAGTACTTAAATTTCCCAAGCGCAAGATGAAGACTTTGATTAAAAGCAATTACCTAAACTAACTTAGTTAAATTTGACAATGGAAGTACTGACCGAAAGAGTATTTACTTTTATATCTACCTATTCTAAGTGACATTCAAGAGAAAAACAGTTTGTTTAAGCATGCACCGAATTAATTTGATAATTTTTATGAGTTCTTTGAAATTACTGCAATCGCCAAACAATAATCATGTATGCCATTTAGAATTTTCATTTTCTAAATGAAAAATTATTTCTATGTCTTCTTGATTATACTAACCTAGTATGTAGAATTTCATTTTATTGTTTTAGTGAGCATATCTCTCTTTTTGAATTTAAATTATAATCTTGGCGATATTTAAAAAATATCATTAAAATAACGAATTTTGTTTAGCATTTCAATTTGGTGTATGTACTACTTTACTCTTGTATAGAGTGTTAGACATTTAGAAGAACTGTTTAATCGTATAATCAATTGGAACTCTCAAAAGAGTTTTCGTTTTTTCCCCTTAAAATTATTGACTTCCGTAACCACAAGTTTGTACAAATAGATGTTTAAATCATTCCAGAAACATAACATTAAGTAATTAAGTAGGATGAATTTATCAAGTTAAGTGGTATCATAGTGTTTTTGTCGATGTTATTTTATAAACTAACTAATAATGATAAATGAACACTGAGGATAAATAAGAACTTCTATATGTTATAATTCCAAACTTTAAAACATATATATTTTCCTATTCATAAGTTATTTTAGAACATTATGATGAATTTTAATGAAAAATGTACTATTTTTTGTTGCAATTATGAGCGGATACACAAAATATTATTTTAATGAAAAATGTACTATATACATCTTTATTTAATAAAAATATTATTTTTTCTAGTTAACCACCTGATTTTAAACTTATTTTGTTGGAATTTATACATCAGCGAAAAAGATATAAAAAGACTTTCAATATTTCGTTAGCTTGCTTTTTTTTTTTTTTGTTTTTTGTGTGTGTTTTTGTGTATTGTTTGTTCTCATGTTCTAATTTATAATTTAAAATTTAAAATTAAATTATTTTAGTAAAATAATAAGTAGGCTTGTTGGTAACACAAAAAAATTCATAGCAACACATGTTTGATAATTTCTTAGTGAGTTAAATTTAAGGGAAAAAAAGATCCTAATTTTTTTAAACCTCGTCAACTTGAATAACTAAAGAGTATGCACTTTTTCCGTTAGATAATTCATTTGCTAATAGTTTTAAATAAGATGAAATGTCCTCTTACATAAACATGACCTGAAAATATAGAAACAAATATTTCTAAAAGAATACCAACTCTACTCTTTCTTTTCAGAGACTTTTCCTCTTAAATGCTTGAATTCAAGACAATTATTTGAGCAATTACACCGTAAAATATTTACTTCACCTTCAAAATAATCGTGAGTTCTAATTTGAACCCATATTGTTTTCTAATCAGATTACTCTTTTCTTATTATATACACAAAAAATATAAATTTACTACTAATATTCTATTTTCATTTTCTTTTTTCACATGGAATAGCATCATTGGGTTTTCTGTTTTTCTTTTTCCTAATACTGCAGTACTATGCTATTTTACAAATTTTAGTATATTCTCTATTATTATTACTCCAATATTTTGTGTTTCCAAGTAAAATGATTTGCACCGTGGAATATAGGGAGGAGAGCGTACACAAACCCTAGTTTGTCAAAGAAAAATATGTGTACATGTTGGCAGTCCACGTGGTAATTTTTGACTTAACATCACATGCAAAGCAAAAAGTGATGGATGAATGGCAACTCAAGTAATAACGGAGCATATCAGGGTAAAATTTTTAGTGAACAGCTGTCCTTTTTCAGCTACAGAAGCACAAAGCACTGAAATTTCCAAAGTACCTCTTCTGATCCAAAATATAACCAGATGTACATCAATTTGTATTAGGACAACTAAAAGAATAAACTAAAGTGATTTGGTGTTTTTGTCAATTCACTTTAACCGGAAGCTCCTCTCATACTCTCTTATTGATAGTAGTATAGTATAGTAAAGTAAATTCAGCACTTACTATTAGTCTTGCCCTCGCGCGCAGAGTTCAAAAGAATATTTACACATCATCTGGCTAATTTTTTTATCTGGCTTTTGTTTTTAATAATTAGTATATAGTACAAATGAAATCTCTGACAAATTTTTTGCTTCCTACTATATCTAATTGTGCTTTTGAACCCCGTGAAAATCTGTTCCACCCTCATAATAATTTTTCCGCTAGAGCCAAGATTTGCTCACAAATACTGTAAACGAAAGGCAACACTAAATCTAACTAGTTATCTTTAGGGGGCGACTCAGCTGTACTGATGCTAGTGAGACGACCATCCCATGCTTAGCCAACATCATATTTTGGAGCATAAAAAAAACATATTGTTAGATAGGTCTAATTAAGAAAAGAACCAAATATATATCATTAATACTTTCTAACAATATCTGCCTGTCAAACATTGCATAATCAAACGCCTATCTCATTTTATAAAATCTAAATAACCAAGTACAACTGAAACTGCAAATTTTACACCTTATATGAAATCACTAATATTAACTAACACCCAACTCTCTCTCTCAAATTAAAAGAACTACTTCAGATATGGCCATGAGAAGGAGGATAACCTCCAAGAGGATACGCAGGAGCAACCGTACCAGTAGTTGGAATGGTAGTACCCACTGGATCATGGTGTCCTTGACCTCCAACCGTAGTTGGACCAATATGGTGGTGCCCTCCAATTCCAAGATGAGCTTGCTTTGCGTGCAACTTCTCCGCCGCGTGGCGAGCTTTGGCTTGATGCAGCTCCATTTTAGCTTCTGCTTCTTTTGCTTTCCTTCTCTCTTCTGCTATCGTTTTCTCTTCCTTTGTCCTTGCTGCTGCTTTCTCCGCCTGTTATGACAAAAAACTCTTTATACGTATTTAATATCCGTAAATAGAAAGAAAACACCAAGTTTAAAGAGTATTATTAATTGGGACCTTTTCTTCAGCTTTGGCTTTGAGGATATCAACATGCTCTTTCCCAGCGGCAGCTGCGTTGCTTACTTTCTCCTTTACGGAATGCATATCTTCTTCTTTCTTCGTTGCCTTACACAGAATAATACAGTTGTAGATAATGTCAGTAAATTGAAGGTTCTACAGTTTATAGGGAAATAATTAGTATGCGTAAAGAAGCTATAGAAAGCGGTAGAATTCCAAGAGTGTCGCCACATGTCCATCATGCACCCCTAAAGTCCTTGTTTGCTGCCACATCGACTTTCAGTGTCCTTTTTAGCCTTATCTTTTCTAGTTCATTCTTGTCTGAAAATTTCTACCGTTGCTAATTTAAATTTGCATTGCATAAACTTCAGTAAAAATATAGTTCTTCCATCTCTTTACGTAGTCGTGTTTGATTGGATATCAAATTTAATAATTTTTTTATAGTCTAAATAAATTATATATTTTGAGTGATTAAAAATTAATATATTAAGAATAAATAGGAAAAAATAATTTTTTTCTTGTTAAGGAAAGATAATATTTTTAGAGCGGACTAAAAAGAAAATAAAACCACATCAATTGAGTCAAAAAAAGTAACTTTGCTCTAGAAGTTTTGGGTGAAATTATTTACATCTCCAAATTTACTCTAAAAATCAAACCCATCCTTCAACTTTGAACAATTATCGTTTCATTCATTCATCCTACGCAATGTCTATTTTTCAATGGATGCTTTCAACTTCCCATATATGTAATATTTTTTTATATTATTTAAATATTTTTTAATGTAGGTATTTATTCATTAGTTAAAAATATTATATCTTATATAATATAAGTTCACTAACATTATAAATAAAATAATCATATTATGAATTTATTACAAAATATATTGCTACTTTTTTATTATTATTATTATTATTAATATTATTATTTTAGTATTATGTATATTAAAATGCATATAATGTACGTCGGTGTGTTTATGATTTTAAGTTCCACAATTTTTATTAATCTCAATGTGTATATCGAGTTTGATTGTTATAACTAGTTTTTTCCTAAATTATAACTAAAATTCATGTAAAGTGTAAACTAAATTTTTTTTGTAAATTTATTATAAAATTTACCTCTATTTTTTAGCCCATTTTTTTATTACATGTATTGTATAATTTATAAAAAATTTACTCCCTTTTATTCTCAAATTTGTAAATTGATTGAGTTTTGATTATATTGCTATTAATAAAATTATTGATACGAGTAAATTTTTTATTATAATTTTTATTTTCTTATTTATTTCACTATTGAACATCATTAACATATATTCTTGACTACAACTTCTCACTTTTTTTTTGTTTCGATTTTTTTAATGTGTCTATAGGTGTCATGATCCAAAATCCACTATAGGTCGTGATGCCGCCGTCAGGCAAGCCAACGGTGACTTACCAATTTAATTACTCATTTTTGTATTTGAAAATCATAATATTTTTTAATTGAACATTATAAACTAGAATTTTACAGGTAAATGAAAATATTTACACGAACCAATGGATAACCTAAAAGAACCTCCAAAACCCGGTGTCACAAGTGCATGAGCATTTTCTAAGAAACACAACAACAATACAACATCTTCCAGAATATAAATAAGACAGGATAAAATAATTAGTACGATGAAGACTCGGTGGACTGCGATGCGTAGTCCGAGTTGCAGCTCACGTAAAGTTTCCTCAACAGATGTGCCTACGCGCCAAGATGATCATCCAATGAACCTGTCAGATCATGCACATTTAGTGCAGAAGTGCAACATGAGTACGTAAATCAACGCGTACCCAGTAAGTATCTAGCCTATCCCCCGAAAAGTAGTGACGAGGGGTCGATATCGATACTTACTAAAGGTCCAATAAAGCACTATAATAAAACATAAGCAGATATGAGGCATAAGGCAATAATGGGGTAAGTCGGTAAGTTACATAAGCTTTCAATTTCTTCTTTCAAAGCATATATTCTAAATCTTGTATTCTACAGCTCGGAAGAATGTCATGTGTCATTATCAAATAAGTAAGGAATACCATAAAAAATGCCGGACATCAGTGAAAAGTTTATCTCGTGAACATTCGGACTACTAGCGATATAACGCACGATTCGGCCGAGGTCATTCGGCTCGATCCGGAATAACGTGTACACTGCCGAGGGACGTGCGACACGATCCATAGATGCATCTATATACTGCCGAAGTGTTCGATCCACTCCACAAAAAAAGGAAAGAAGTTATCGAATTACGTGGCACGTGTTTACAATACAGCACAGGAGCATAGAATGAATATAATCCTTACTATTTCTCAAATGACTTGCCCAAAATTCAAAGTGTTAAGGCTTGGCCTAGTGTGCATATATTTATTTCTAAATCGATTTCAATTATAACTTCAATTAATTAAGCCAGCAGAGTAAGTTCAAGTAATTCAAATATTACATGATGAGATCCTAAGTCTACCTGGACATAAACATGCTTTAGCTACGTACGGACTCTCGTCACCTCATGTGCACGTTCACAACTAGTTGCACATAACAATAAATATCACCTAGGGGTAATTTTCCCCTCACAAGGTTAGACAAGAGACTTACCTCGCTTCGAAGTTCCAAAACCGGCTCCAAAACCTCCCTAACACCTCAAAACGATGTCCGTCTCTTCAAAACTAGTCCAACAACGTGCAAACCAATCAAAATATACCCCAACACGTATAATTTAACAATTTATAATGATCCTCAGCCTCGCTCAAAAGCCAACAAAGTCAACCCTCGGGCCAACGCGCCCAACTTTTGAAAATTTGAATATAAACTTTACCCATAACGTTACTAACTCGAATATATAATTTATTCTAAATTTCATGTCCAATTTCGTGGTCAAATCCAAAATTATCACTTCTAGGTTTTCTATCAAACTCCCACAATTTTCCTAAATTTTCTTCCTTAAATCCATATATAAACCTTATATTTAGCTCATAACAAATGGAAAATCACTTACCTTATGTTACATGATGAAAACTCCTCAAAATCGCCCAAGAACCAAGCTCCAAAAATTCAAAAGGAAATGAGGAAAAAGATTAAGTTCGATCCCTTAATAATCTGCCCAGTTTTGCTTATGCGGGCAATTTTGCGCATCTGTGGCGTTGCTTCTCTGACACCATTATCACTTATGCGGAAGCCCCCTGCCTAGTCACACACTCGTACCTGTGGAAATAATTCCGCTTCTGCACCATCACAAGTGCGAGTCTCCCTTGCGCATCTGTGAAGCCAGCCGCTTCTGTGCTGGATATTTCCGTTTCTGGGAGTCCGCTTTTGCGGAGCTTTCTCCGATTTTGCGTCTTCACCCATGCCCCATTCCGCTCGTGCGCTCCTGCACCCGTATCTGCGCACCCACAGGCGCGGTAAACTCTTCGCACCTGCATCTCCAGCCAACCTTAAGCCCAACCGCTTCTGCAACACCAGGGCCGCTTCTACAGTCTCGCACCTGTGGCACTTTCCACGCAGGTGCAATTGCACCAGACCCAACTGCCTCAACATTTCTCCCAAGTTCAAACTCGATCCGTTTCAATCCGGTTCGCACCCTAGGACCCCCAGACCCCGTCCAAACATACCAACACATCCCACAACACGACACGGACTCAGTCGAACCCTCAATTCACGCCAAACAACATCGAAACTACGAATCGATGATCAAAACCCTTCTTTAAACTTTTAAACTTTCAAACTTCGACGAACGCGTCCGAACCATACCAAAACATTTCGGAATTATGCCAAACTTTGCGTACAAGTCATAAATCACAATACAAACCTATTCCAAGGCTCGAAACCTCAAACGGACATCGATAACACCAAAGTCCACTTCAAGCCAAACTTATGAAATTCTTAAACCTTCAAAAAATGTTAACTTTCCATAATAAACGCTGAAATGCTCCTGGGTGGTCCGATGCTCAACCCGAACATACGCGTAAGTCCGAAATTATCATACGAACCTACTGGAACCTTCAAATCCCGATTCCGAGGTCGTTTACTCAAAAGTCAAACCTTAGTCAATTCTTTCAACTTAAAGCTTCCGAAATTAGAATTTTCTTTCCAAATCAATTCCGAACTTTCCGAAATTAAATTCCGACCATATGCACAAGTCATAATAACTGAAGTGAAGCTACTCAAGGTCTCAAACCGCCGAACAACGCACTAAAGCTCAAAACAACAGGTCGGGTCGTTACAATAGGTAAGTCGATAACATTAATTAAAATAAAAAATATCATTATATTTAAGAATAAAAATAACTGATAAAAATTATTGAGGGTAAAATAGGCATTTTAAGAGGCCACCTTTGATATGAGGAGCAGAATGATCGTTGTTCAAAGTTGGAGGATGAGTTTGATTTTTAAAGCAAACTTGGAGGATGTAAATAAATCGTACTTAAGGTTGACTTCAAGATCTTTGAGGAAAGGATCTTATTATGTGTTTTGATGGTACATGCCTTACCAGAAATTTTACTACGTGAGTCATACATAACCAACATAATTTATGTCAGTCTTGTTTATTTCTTGACAAATGGACTCGTGTTCCTACTTCCGTATTTTATAACATAAGCTAAAAAGACAATGTTTAAGTCTACTCTTTTTCTCGATTAGAGGCTTAATTGATGACAATAAAAGGAAACTAAAATAGGAAAGTCTTGATCATTAACAGTATGATCTACAATAATATAATCTAAATTAGAAGTGCAATAATTACACATAAATAATAAATAAATTAGATTACGTTTTCCATTAAAAAAATATGAATACTTGAAATTAGTAAATTGCATAAATTAAAGTTCATGCTGAAGCTTACCTTTGCCGTCAAAATTCTCATTGTCATCAAAGGATTCTCCATATTTTTGAGTACAACGTATATGTTTTCCTCTTCACCGTAGAATGAATCCTAAAATATAATATTTTCGAAAAAAGAATTTATGAAAGAGTAAGACCTAGTAATCGATTTGGGAAGATTTTTTCCTGTTTTATTTTCTTTTTATTGCACCAGTTAAGCTTTTAATTAGGAAAAAGAGTAACTTAAATATTGTCTTTTTTAGAGCTTGCACAGGTTAATTAGAGTAGCATTTATTCGTAAGTTTTTGGGTCTTACAATTTAGTCCGTCTAGGTTTTTAAGTCCTAGGCTTCAATTGTTACAGTTTGGTCCTTGTATGTTTTCTATGTTCCCAATAAAGTCCTTGTTAGGTCGTTATGGAAATTACACTACTAAAAATCCGCATAAAACCGTCCGTAAAAACTGACCAAAATTGATCGATAATGGCCAATAATCGTCAAAAACGCGACCATTTATGTGTGGTCGGTATTTTGAAGGTCGAAAGAGCATAACGACCAAAGTCGGTTGGAAATTACCGACCAATCTCGGTCGGTATGCTCTACACGACCATTTGATAATTTAATTGAATTACCGACCAATTTTGATCGGAATGTTATTTTAATAATTTAATTTTACCGACCAATGTTGGTCGGTGTCCTAAATTTATTAGTTTTGTTTACCGACCACCTTTGGTCGGTAATGAAAAATAAATTAAACTATAATATTTTATATATTAACCAACGTTGGTCAGTATTAGAAAATTTATATTTTTTATAAACAATTAAAATTTAATAATACCGAGGTCGGTAATCTGAACATGGCAGCCAACTTACCTACCAAAGTTGGTCGGTAATGTTGAATTTCTGAGAATTCAATGTGTATTAACGACTATTATTGGTCAGTATTTTGCAATTTAATTTTTTTTTATTAGTTACCGACCAAGGTCGGTCTCTTTCTGAGATTAATTTTGGCAGAAAATGCCTGTTTTGGTAGCTACACCATCTGCCAAATAAAAATAAAATACCAATACCCCCAATTCACATCAAATAACCCCCAATTCACCACAAACAATCCCTAATTCACCACAAATCCAATTAATATTTTAAAACTAACAAAGTTCAATTAAACATTACAATTCAAAATCAAGCAAAAATTAAGTAATTACAACAAATTCAAAATTGTTCAATCTAATTCAAGACTAGTTTTATTAGTCTTGTTCAAAGTATATTAAAGTATTGGTCAAGGTTTATTTTCTACAACATCATCACCATCTGATGAACTTTCATCTATAAGACGGTATAGAGAACGGTCTTGTGGAGGACGGGAAGAACGATCACGTGAAGGACGAGAGGAACAATCACCGGGAGGACGAGAGGAACGATCACATGGAGGTCGAGCCAGCGATGACTCACGAGACCGGGGCAACGAAAAGCTCCAATAGAAAGGAGAGTTCTGATATGAGCTTGCACACTAAGGAATTGAGCATCTCTACGCCTTTCTCTTTCCTTGGCCGCTTCTAGCTCAGATGTAAGTCTTGTCACTATCTCCTGCATGACCGAGAGGCTCTCCTTATTAAGTGCCTCGCCCTGCGAGGAAGTCCTTATTCCTTGCATTCCACACCTGTAGCGATGTAATATTTTCTCAGGAAGCCCGTATACCTTCGCCTTTTTGGAACCGCCAACAACCTCCAACCATATTCTTTCAGCATCCTCGTCTGAAGGTTGGGTTGGCTCGCTCGATTCGTCAGCTGGCTGACTACGAATGAAGTCTCCCACGTTACTTTGGTAGCTACCCTATGTTATTTTTAAATTAAATTAGTATATAAAATATCTTATAAAAGTAAATTATAACACTTAAGAAAAATTGAAAGCTTATATATGTAGTCTTTGCCGGGTCTTTGACCCACCTATCTGCATCCCCCTTTTTCTTCTTCTTTAAAATATGCGTCTCCTTGAATAACTCATCATGGCTCATTGGACGCCCATACTTCTTTTCCTAAAAACAAATTAATTTAGTTAATAAATAGAATTGATATACTTTGAAAAGTAAAAACATAATAATTTAAACAATTACCAATCTTCTTCTTAGTGTCCCGATGCTGATAGCACCCCCAGTGTGCAAGGAGCCTCTCTTCTTGGATGAGAGAGCTTTCTTTCCTTGTTCGCTCCTCTTTAAGAACTCCTGGTTTGCCATTGCTTTAACAAATCATCCCATAAATGCTGCACATCAGTCAGGCCTCTTGTTCTTCTTTCTCGAAAAATGATCCCCAATCTCTTGCGGGCTTTATGATAAAAATTTACAGCCACTTCCTCGCTATAGCAGTATTTCCATACACACCTGCTTTGCATTTTAAAAGTTAAATATTAGATGGAAACATCATAAAAATAAATTATTAAACTGCTTAAAAGAAAATTTATACATTAAACTGATTGAAAATTTGCTCCTTCAGTGAGTATGGGAAATCACTCAAGTTGCATATGCGCCATCATAAAGCTTTTTGATCACATTGGTGATTATATTCGTAGTTTGCTTAACCGGCCTGAACCTGCAATTTAACAATAAAAACACATGAATATATTAATAAAAACGTTATAAAACAATAAACACAAAAATAACAAATAACTCTTACCCGTTACCCTCAGGGACTATGATGATCCAGCCATAGCGATCATAATGCACTACCGCTGAATCATCATCCTCAACATGTGTATCAGAGGCATTTCCAGACGGTGTAGATGGGGACTCAGAACTACGGTCTCGCAGGCGAAGTCCTGAAATGGATGGAGTCGATGATAAAGATGGCTGCGATCCCTGTGACTGCAACATAGCTGGATGTGATCCATGTGGCTGTGATACAGATAGCGGTGACCCATGTGGCTGTGATATGTAGGGATGTGATCCACATGGCTGTGATGCAGATGGCTGCGATCCACGTGGCTGTGATGCATATCGCTGCGATCCACGTGGCTGTGAGGCAACTGGACTCTATGTCAGACATATAGTCCTATAGCCCTGTAATGGAAGACCTGGTGTCTGGATGAAGGTATAGACCTCATGATGCTGTGGCAGCTCAGTATAGCTGTTTGGTGGAGGATAAGACATAGACATCTCTGAAGAGGGTGGAAATGAGGGAGTAGTATTATCTCCAGATTCTACCCTCCTCTTTCCCTTCCTAGCCTTTTCTTGATCCCGAGAACTAGTAGGGTCATTGTTACCTTGACCCTTGCCTGTCATCTGCATAATATAATACATATTTAGATTGAAACATATAAGAAACTAGTTATAACACGAGAGTGCTTTAGAAAACCAAATTTTTAATCCTCGTCGACATATTGTTCCTCGTCTTCACTTGTTTGAAGTTCATCAGTTGATTCTTCATCCTCGTTTTCTATAATTGTTACTTCATTTATATCAACTTCCTCTAATATGCGTTCAAGATGTTCCATATCATTTTCTAACTGATCGTCTACTATTTGGTGAGCACTGGAGATATCGTTTTGATATGCAACATCTAACACATTCTCAACTTCCACCTTACCTACAGGCTTAGTTTTGATTACAACCCACCAAATCGGACTTATTCCGCCGCAATGGATAAGGAGCATAATACACTTGCCTAACGTCATGTGCAATTATGAAAGGATCATAGCGATCATACTCCCTCGTATGATTAACCTTAATTATGTTGTATTGGTGGTATACTCTTGTACCTCTTGTTGGATTTGAGTCAAACTACTTGCATCTAAAGAATATCAATTTCTTATATAGCCAACATGTATATTCTAGTTGTAATATTTCTTTGACCATACCATAATAATCAATATTTCCAACTTGGTTGCCATCACTACCTTGAACCCACACCCCGCTGTTGTTGCTATTTTTATTCTTAGAGAAATCCTCTATATGAAGCTTATAACCATTCACTACGTACTTAGACATTGTTGTGACCTGAAGCCCAGGTCCCCAAGATATATCTTTCAAAATTTGATGTACACCATTATTTGGATAATATACCTACATAGTGTTAAAAAACGCATAAGTTAGCATAACCGATATATATATATATATATAGCGGGAACTTTAGAAGTACATTATCAGGATAAACTTATAAATTGTTTGAACTACGTATCAAAACTCGTATATACAGCATCATGGCCAAATTGACCCACGAAGTGACTGTGACACATCAAAAATTTTTAGTAGTTGCATCAATATGTAATCACTATAAATTTTATGTTTTGATTACTAATAAATCAATATTTATTTAAGAAATGGTTGAACTTCAGGACAATTTAGCAACACATGCATTGTAGCTGACTTGTACTTTCACGACCCAAAATCCACTAAAAGTTGTCTCGCCGTCAGGCAAGTCAACTGTGATTGATCAACTTAATTACCCAATTTTTTGTTTTGAAAATTATATTTTTTCTTAATTAAATCGTATGAAATAGAATTTACACGGCTACAATAACGAACAACCCGTAGGAACCCCCAAAACCCGATGTCAAAAGTGCATGAATGTTTTCTAAGGAGTACAATAATAATACAACATCTGTCTCGAATGTAATAAGACAGAATAAAATAAATAGTACAATGGAGAATCGATGGACTGCGATGCATAGCCTAGAATGCAGCTCACATGAAGTCTCCTCAACAGGTGCGCCTATGCGCCAAGGTAATATCAATGAACCTGTCAGATCCTGCAGATTTAGTGCAGAAGTGCAACATGAGTATGTAAATCAACGCGTACCTAGTAAGTATTTAGCCTAACTCCGGAGAAGTAGTGACGAGAGGTCGACATCGACACTTACTAAAGGTCCAATAAAGTAATATAATAAAACACAAGCATATATGAGACATACGACAATGATGGGGTAAATCTGTAAGTTACATAATCTTCCAATTACTTCTTTTAAAGCAAGAATTTCTAAATCTTGTATTCTACATTAACATCTCAGAAAATGTTAAGTGTCATTATCAAATAAATAAGGAATACCATATAAATGCCGGGCATCAGTGGAGAGATTAGCTCATGAATATTCAGACTACTAGCGATATAACGAACGCTTCTGCCGAGGTCGCTCGGCCCGATTGGGAGTAATGTGTACATTGCCGATGGTCGTGTGGCACAAACCATAAATGCATCTATATACTGACGAGGCGTTCAGCCCGCTCCACAAGAAAAAGGAAGAAAGTTACCGAATTACGAGACACATGTTTAGAATACAGTACATGAGCACATAACGAATATAATCTTTACGCTTATCGAATAACTCGCCCACAAGGGCTCAGAGGCCTATTATACATAAATTTATTTCTAAATCAAATTCAGTTATAACTTTAATTAACTAAGCTAGCAGAATGAGTTCAAATAATTCAATTATACGTGATAAAGTACTAAGTCTACCCTGACATAAACATGCTTTAGCTACATACGGACTCTCGTCACCTCGTTACGTAGCACCCACAACTAGTTGCACATAATAATAAATATCACCTAGGGGATAGTTTCCCCCTCACAAGGTTAGACAAGAGACTTACCTCGCTCTGAAGTTCCATAACCGGCTCCAAGGCCTCTCTAACACCTCAAACCAATACCCGTCGATCCAAAACTATTCAAACAATGTGCAACCCAATCAAAATATATTCTAATACCCTTCGCTAGAAAGGTCGATAAAGACAACCCTCGAGCCCACTTGCCCGGATTCCGAAAATTTTCGAAGATAAAATTTACACATAACACCACGAACTAAAATATATAACTTATTCCCAATTCCATGTCTAATTTCGTGGTCAAAATCCAAAAATAATAATTTTCTAGGTTTTCTACCAAAATCCCAATTTCTACAAATTCCCATGCTTAAATCCATATATAAACCATGTATTTAATTCACAATGTGAAAAAATCACTTACCCTATGATAGTTGATGAAGATGGCACTCCAAAAGTGCTCCAAAATTGGCTCCCATGGACGAAATAAAGTAGGATTGAGCCAAACCCTCGTTTTAAAGAAACACACTGCCTAGCCCGGCCTTTGCATCTGCGGTCCAATATCCGCTTTTGCGGCTCCACACTTGCAGAAAATCCATCGCAGGTTCAGCTCTAGCTCAACCCAACAGTCCTCGCATCTGCGCTTCCGCTTCTTGGGTCTCAAGCGCTTCTGCGCTCGCGCACCTACGCGTTTATGCCCGCTTCTACGGCCTAGGCCTTTTGGCCAACCTCCGCTTCTACGGTGCCACATTCCGTAGGTACGGTCCTGCTTCTGCGGCGAAACGACCGCATCTGCGGTCCCAGCACCGCCCAGCCAGGGTCCGCTCCTGCACTTGCCTGGCCGCTTTTGCAGCGTCGCACCTGCGGCCCATTCTCCGCAGGTGCGATTGCACCAGAACTCAGGCCCTTCAACAATACCACAAAGCTCCAAATTGATCCGCGACTCGTCCGGAATACACCCGAGGCCCCCGGGACCTTAATCAAATATACCAACACGTTCCAAAGTATAATACAAACTTAGTTGATACCTTAAACTACATCAAACAACATCAAAATCATGAATCGCGCCTCGAATTAAACTTATAAATTTCCAAATTTTATATCTTGTGCCGAAACGTATCAAATCAGTCCGGAATGACTTCAAATTTCACATACGAGTCCTAAATGACATAACGAAGCTATTCCAAGGCTCGAAACCCCAAACGGACATCGATAACATCAAAATCCACTTCAAACCAAACTAAAGAAATTTTTAAACTTTCAAAATGCCAACCTTCTATAGTAAGTACCGAAATGCTCCCGGGCGATCCGACACTCAACCCGAACACATCGCCCATGCGAAATCATCATACAAACCTATTGGAAGCTTCAAATCCCGATTTCGAGGTCATTTACTCAAAAGTCACAACTTAGTCAATTCTTATAACTTAAAGGCTTCCAAAATTAGAACTTTCTTTCTAAATCAATCCCGAACTTCTCAAAATTCGATTCTGACCATACGTTCAAGTCATAATACCTGAAGTGAAGCTGCTCAAGATCTCAAATCGCCGAATGGCGTGCTAGAGTTTAGAACGACCTGTCGGGTCGTTACATGTACTCCATGTCACTCAAACTTCTCTTTCTAATATCCTTAGAACATCGGCCTGGTTGATTGAAGTTGGACATTGGTGGATAGCATGGATCATTCACACATTTGACAGCGTGCCTATTGGGCCTATTCCTAGAACATGGCACGTTACTCTCAAAATAATAAGAACAAAAATGTGCAGTTTCCTTTGCAAGATAGGCTTCACATATCGATCCTTCAATCATATTCCTTTGCTTGACAAATTGTTTGCATTTGCCAATTTTCCTATATAATGTCATGTTAGCCAAGAACATTAAAATAAAATAGAATATTATATCAAACTTATAATATTACCTCTCAAAGGGATACATCCATCTGCATTGAACAGGCCCTCCAAGTCGTGGCTCGTGCACAAGGTGGATTGGAAGGTGTTCCATCACATCAAAGAAACCACATGAAAATATTTTTTCCATCTTACTAGAAGTTACACGAATGTTCTGATCCATCCGAAGTAGGTTTTCCTCCCTTAAGGTGGTAGAACACAAGTCTTTGAAATACAAATGGATTTCCAGATTCTTTCAGGCACACCGCAAAATGCAATAGGCACTAAGATCTCTATGAAAACATAACAGTCATGACTTTTCATATGGCTCAACTTCCCTATCTCCATATCTACTTTTTTTCCCAGATTCGACGCATAACCCTCAAGCATCTTCAATTTCGTAACCCAAACACAAATTTGTCGTCTTTCCTTCAAAGCAAATGTGTAAATTGCTTTGGGCTTGAACACCTTACCATTGTTCGCTGTCTACAAGTATAATTTAGGTTGCTTACAAAATTTTTGTAAGTCCATTCTAGCCTTCAGGTTATCTTTTGTCTTACCTTTAACATCTATCACCGTGTTGAATAAATTGTGAGAATAATTCGTCTCAATATGTGTGACATCAAGGTTGTGTCGGAGAAAATTATCCTTCCAATAAGACAACTCCCAAAATATACTATGTTTCGTCCAATTATGAGTAACAACATATCCAAGGAATTCAGAATGTGGAGCCTCAGTAACTTTACTGAACTTCTGGACCTTCTCCCAAGTTTCCTCACATGAAAGTATCGAAAGTGGCGAATCATATTCCACTTTATTCTTTTTGAATGCATTTTTCATCCTTCTAAACTCATGATCATCAGGTAAGAACTGACGGTGACAATCAAGCCATGATTGCTTTCGACCATGTTTAAAAGTGAACGCTTTACCATTTTCCATGCAGTAAAGACAAGCTAGCTTCCTAGCAGTCATCCACCCAGACAACATTCTATACGCAGGAAAATCGTTAATAGTCCAAATTAAATTAGCACGCAAGTTGAAATTCTTCTTGGTTGGTATGTCATATGTTTCAACAACATCATACTATAACTGTTTTACCTCATCAATCAAAGGTTTCAAATATACATCAATCAAACTTTTCGGATTACGTGGACCGGGGATAATAGAATTTAAAAATATATATGGACTAGTCATACACAACTTAGGTGGTAGATTATAAGGTGTAAGAAAGATAGGCCAACATGAATATGGTGTCGCGGATATTAGAAAAAGGCGTGAAGCCATCCGCACACAAACCTAACCGAATGTTCCTTGGTTCACTAGTATAATCTGGATATGTTCTATAAAAGTGCTTCCAAGCTTCTCTATCTAAAGGATGACAGATAGCACCATGTGGTCTTCTATTTTCAAGGTGCCATCTCATATGAGGAGCAGAACTCATCAACGCATATAGCCTCTTTAACCTAGGTATAAGAGGCAAATAATGCATCGCCTTCATAACAACCATATTCCCGCTGGAAAGCCTCTTGAAACGAGGCTTTTCACAGAATTTACAACTTTCAAAATTTACATCATGTTTATAATACAACATTCAACCATCTTCACAACAATCAATTCTCATCGATGAAAGTCCTAACTTAGAAACCAATCTCTTTGCCTTATAGAAATCACCAGGTAAGTTGATATTTGAGTCAACTAGTTCACTCATAAGGTCAATGAAAGAGTCCATGGCCTCTTGAGAAATATTACAATCAGATTTGATACTTAGTAATCTAACCGCAACAGACAGCTCAGAGTGCAGACTTCCTTCACGTAGTGGAGGACTAGCTTCCTCTAATTGTTCATAAAAATGTTTTGCATCATCATTAGGAGTTTGTTCAACGTTTTTATTGGGCTCACCCCCGAAGTGCATCCCAAAAGCATCCGCAACAATATCATGAGTTCTAGAATCTTGATTTTTATTCTCCACCGACCTACTACTTTCACCAACAACCATGTTATGAATTCCACAGCTACCATCGATCTCTCCATGATTAGTCCACACAAATTGATTCTCTATAAACCCCTTCCTATAAAGATGAAGCTTAACTTCCTCCGGTTTTTTTAACTTTACACAATCGCACTTGATACAAGGGCACCTAATTACTTTTTGAATTTGGTATGATGAAAGTGAAATTGCATGTCTAACAAAGTCATCAACCCCTTCTACAAAATCCTCCCTCAATCCCTGCCAATTAGGATAATTCCTATTGTACATCCAAGTACGATGTTCCATCTATACAAATAAAATAAAAATAAATTGAGATATTTCCATAAGTATTAGAACTACTTAATTTATTCTACAATTATAAATTAATTAAATTATTTTTAATTAATTAAGATAATTAATTTTACTAAGTACACCAAAATTAAATTATAGTAAATATAATTAATTATGATTCATTAAATTTAAATATAAACTGTAAGTTCAATTCATACCCAAAAGGTTCAACACTTATCCCTAAAAATTCAATTCATATCTAAAAAGTTCAACTATTATCCCTAAAAGTTTAATTTATATCCTAAAAGTTTAACCCATACCCTAAATAATTCAATTAATACCCTAAACAATTCAATTAACCTCACAAAGCATAAGCTCTATCCAAAAAGTTCAACACTTACACCTAAAAATTCAATTCATACCCTAAAAGTTCAATTCACAAGAACAAATCCTAAAAACTCAATTCAATTCAAAGTTAATATTCAATTCCTAATTTAACTACTCAGGTCAATATAAACTTAAACATTCAATTTACACCCTAGGTAATCAATTTAATTTTAACACGACCTAAACCTTAGATTTCAATAAAATTAAAAGTTAAACAATCAATTAAATAATAATTAACTAATTCATAACTAATTAACAAAATATTAAAATTATACAACAATGTAAGTTCAAATTGAAACCTGAAATTTTTAGGAGGTGGAGGAGGAGGGGTAGTGGCGGCAGTAGCAGCGACAGGGGTAGTGGCGACCGGGGACAGTGGCGATGTGGGGTGGGGAATGGAATTTGTGTGAGGGAATTAGAGAAGGAGTGGGGGAAGGGTATTGTGTGTGTGAGGGAGAAGAGAGTGGGGAATTAGAAAAATGCAGAAGAGAATAAGAAAAACGAGGGGGAAATCCCGTATTCAGATCTAGAATTAAAGATACTGTCACACCTCCATTTTCCCGAGGGATAGGGGAATTTTTCCAATTAAAATGACATTATTCGAAATGAGATTATTTATTTAATTTAGAGTCGCCACTTGGGATAATTATTATGGTGTCCCAAGTCATTGGTTTATTTTAAAATCTCTAACCGAGGAAATTAACTCTATTCATGGTCTGCAAACACAGAAGACCAGTTAAGGAATTTTGTTAACCCGGGAGAAGGTGTGAGGCACTCCAGAGTTCCCTGGTTTTAGCACGGTCTCTCAACAATTATAATTGGCCTAATTATCTGATGTATTACATATTTAAAACCTATGGTGTATTTTTTTACTTTTCTACCCGCTTCTAATAGAATTTAATTGCTTTTAGGATTTATGGAGTTTATTTAAATAAGTTGCGATGTCGCACACTTATTGTTTTTTGTACACATTGTGAAGAACTTTACATGAAACGATCCCGTGATTTCAACATGTCTATTATTATGATTCGAAGTTATGGTCGACTCACGTGAAACGCGCACTCGAGTTGGGGTTTACGTATCATAATTATGCCACGGGAACCGTATCCATAGTCATGATGATTTATTTAAACATGCCTAAAGTGAACTATGATATTTGAGAATTATCTTTCATAAGCGCCTAAATCCAACTTATAGAAGAAAGTGTTAGCCACATATGCTACTTAAATTGATAATGATTGCATTCTAAAAATTTCAATAACTATGTTGAAACAGATTGGGTATGAGCATGCATGGGCTGAACGCAAAGCCCTTAGCAAATCTGGTATGCATGTTCCGTATTAACTAATTGATGTCAACATGAATAAGGACGGTAATAGCATTAAGGACTTAAACTAAGTTGAGAGCCCATATTAAATTTCCTTACTGGTCATTCGTGGCGCAAATGGGCTTTGGATTGGAGCCCAAATCACTTATAACTTCTACATAGTCGTAATACATTGTGGTAGACTATATGGACTAGCTTATTTATTAGACCCAATTATGTTTGGATCTAAAATAGATAGACAAATAATATTGCACGCTTAACTATAATAATAGACAAAAAATTCAATTCAGCTAGAATCAAAGCTTAATACATCACAGTGACTATTCTTATCAAATACAACCTTAAAAGCTGAAAATAATTATAATAATATACATGTTTTTGATTCCCGGATTCTTTTTCATTGCATATAGGAGAGAAGGACTATCAACTAACACATTGCAGCATTGCCTGGAGATTTTCATTCATCAAATTTGATCAACCAGTGATCAAACTCGAGGACTGACTAACTTTAACTTAATCAGTGCCCTTCAGAACATGATAGCTTAACTGGACAATACCAAACTAAATTCCAGATCAGATGATAAGTAACTTCCATTCAATGTAATATTTAAACATAATTAAGTAATGATTGACTAAACAGTGGATTAGCAAGTGAAGTCTTCGAAGCAGCAGGCAGTTTCAACTTAGATTTTAGCTTAAGCATACAATTTCATTAACAGAACAATGTGAATAGATCTGATAGCTAAACATTATGAACACATAGATTTAGACAGGGTCATGAAATCAACAATTTACTCGTCATTTATATATTCAAAAAAGAATTACAGATAAAGTTTCTAAGTACCTAGAAGTAGAAATCAGTAGAAGAACTTGACAAGATACAAGTCAGAAATGAAAGGCAAAATCCAGCAGCAGGAAACAACAACAAACTTCAACAACTAAGCAAACAGTTCCACAGCTCGAATGCCACTCAAAACCCAGGAAAAGAGTTGAGCAGATGAACAGAAATGTGTGAGAATTTTGTTGAGGATTAGTGTGTGCGTGTGAAAATGCGGGG
>MCJB01050132.1:20712-34673 GCA_002018475.1 Nicotiana obtusifolia
GGGGGGTATAGAGTGTAAGGGCGTGTTTTATGGGAGGGAATGAGAGAGGAGTGTGGAAGAAATCTGTCAGCTGAAATTTAGGAAAGAGCATCTATTTTTAACCGACTTTTGGACAACTGTCTACTCAAATTATTCCCTCTCCTGTAACAAACTTCTCAAACTTCTGAAATTACCTCTTTTGACCTAGTTTTTCCTAATTTTACTTGTCTTATTGCATTTAAATCCCTCTCTAGAAGCTTCTTGTAAAACTACCTGAGATTCTCTTAACTAATTTCCTACATTGCCCTTCAATACTTCAGTACTTACCCCTTTTGTTCTTGCCCTTTCCAAATATTTACTGCCTTAATAAAACAAACATTTTTCGAACCATTAACAACATAGCTAAATTACAGTGGTTTATCAAATCTGGACTAAGACGTGAATCAAATAATTAACTGACATGCTAACTATACTAATGAGCAATTTATACTAAGAAACTCAGACAAAGTATAGCGCTGAAACCTTAGACTAAGAGAAAGAAAGCAGAATCTTTAAAAGAACTACAAAATGAAAACATTAGAAAAGGGAAAGGATTATACCTATTTGAGTTAATCTGGAATAATGACACTGACTCTGGTGAGCTAAAACCTCAGCAAACAAACACGGATTCTGACATGCACGAGGAATTAGCATTGGCCGTTAAAGATGAGTTGACAGGGCTTCAGTTATATTTTGTAATGGATCAAAACTAACCTAAAACGATTGCTCTTTTCAAGAGCAATGACCGTTAAAGATGAGTTGACAGGGCTTCGATTATATTTCGCAATGGATCAAAACTAACCTAAAACGGTTGCTCTTTTCAAGAGCAATCGATTCGTGTGAGTTTCAAACCAAAACAAACAAAAAATTACTATAGAAACAAACAATAGGTGAAACTAGATTTTTTTAACTTTTTAGATCTAAAATTCGTGAAGCTGTAAGGATTTTTGAAGAAAGTGGTTTGGGGATTAGGAATGAGGAGGCGAAGGAGATTGTGTGGTAACGATTTGGGGTTGTTTGGAGACGGTCCGCCGCCGTAGGGCGATTTCTGGCGGCGTCTCTGAGAGAGAGTTAGAGATGAGAAGTGAGGGAGTCTCTAGGGTCTTGGGGGTTAGGGGACCAGGTTCGGACACATATATGGGAGATGATAAGCGAGTTCCGGACCGTAGGATTAGGGGAGATCAAAGGGTTGAGATTGGATGTGACCAAAACGGTGTCGTTTTGGTCATTAAGGGGGTTAGACCGGGTATTGGGATTGGACTGGGATGGAATGTGGCTGAAATTTAGCTTGAAACAATGGCCCAGTCCGATTTTAATCTTAACAACCTTTTCTTTCTTTCCTTTAAATCTTTCAAAAATAGTCACATTACTTCCAATTGAATTTATTTATTAAAGCAAATGTATATTTTTGTGATTTGTTTTTTGACCATGCTTCGAACCTATGAGTAGTTCTTAAATACAATTAACACACTAAATGAAAGATAAAAATATTTTTGATAATTTTCTTAATTTAAAATATTTCTAAATATGCATGACAACGTGGATAAATGCAAAACAAATAAAGAAAAATTTCTAAAATTCTATAAAAGCAATTAAAATTATTTTTTGGACTATTGTTAGGAGTAATTTCCTATGTGGGAAAAAATTAGGTGCTCACAGCTGCTGCTCTTTTCTCGAAAACATGAAGAGTTTTTGGGCAAAGACAAAGTGAGCAATCAGGAACAATTTTTGCTTATTTGATACTCCGTGGGAAGCATTTTAAAAAAGTTTGACCGAATACTGCTTCCGAGGTTGCCTACATATCCTTGGCTTTAAAGGAATCAAGTCGGAGTAGTTTTGGTAGCTGGGACTACCGAAACGCTGTGATTTCACTGCTGTTGCTG
The DNA here is from genome assembly GCA_002018475.1 of Nicotiana obtusifolia. Classification (NCBI taxonomy): domain Eukaryota; kingdom Viridiplantae; phylum Streptophyta; class Magnoliopsida; order Solanales; family Solanaceae; genus Nicotiana; species Nicotiana obtusifolia. The sequence goes on from MCJB01050132.1 coordinate 22,614, forward strand.
CTTGTTGAACTCCTTATTACACCAAAATCAAAATGAAAAAAAATCAAAACAAGCCTATTAGCCATGAGTTACAAAGTTCCTATCTCTAAGTCTTCTGAAACTTGATCTTGAGTCTTGGCTGATTCTTCATGCAGACTCTGATCTGAATCTTGATGCTTGCCAGCTGTATGTGCTAGTTCATTCTTCTAAGGCTTCTTTTGATCAAAACGGAAAATGCAATGCTCGTGATCGTGACTTCAGTCATGTCTTTTCATCCGTTTCTATATTTTGGATTCACTTCTGTTTCTTTTCTTTTCTTTATTTTTGGATTGAGATTTCTTCTTTTGGTCATCTCGAACCCCATGCCTCGAGGTAAAACCTACTCAAACACAAAAATAAACAAACAGACAAAATTTTTCTGCCCCAGTTTTCACTAGAAAAATTTTGTGAGTTATTTTTGACGAAACTCTATACTACTTCATTATTGAAAGCAATAAAGGTCCGGATTTGTGTACCCCGGGAATACAAGGGCTAAGGAGTAGAAACCTTATGTCAAAATGAAATCAACTAGGGAATGGAGACCCTATGTTGGAGAAAGGACTAGGGAGTGATGACCCTATGTTTAAAATAGAATTAACTAGGGAGTGGAGATCCTATTGTTGGAAAAGGAGACTAGGGAGTGGAGACCCTATGTCTAAATAAAATCAATTAGGGATTGGAGACCCTAAGTTAGAAAAGTGACTAGTGAGTGAAGAACCTATGTCTAAAATAGAATCAACTAGGGAATGGAGACCCTATGTTGGAAAGGAGACTAGGGAATGGAGATCCTATGTCTAAAATACAATCAATTAGGGAGTGGAGACCCTATGTTGGAAAAGTGACTAGGGAGTGGAGACTCTATGTCTAAAATAAAATCAACTAGGGAATGGGGACCCTATGTTGAAAAACGACTAGGGAGTGGAGACCCCATGTCTAAAATAAAATCAACTAGGGAGTGGAGACCCTATGTTGGAAAATGGACTAGGGAGTGGAGACCCTATGTTGGAAAAGTGACTAGGGAGTGGAGACCCTATGTGGAGTGGAGACCCTATGTTGGAAAAGTGACTAGGGAGTGGAGATCCTATGTTGGAATAGAGACTAGGAAGTAGAGACCCTATATCTAAAATAAAATCAACTAGCGAGTGAACACCCTATGTTGGAATAGGAGACTAGGGAGTGGAGACCCTATGTCTAAAATAAAATCAATTAAGGAGTGAAGATCCTATGTTGGAAAAGTGACTAGGGAGTGGAGACCCTATATCTAAAATAGAATCAACTAGGGAATGGAGACCCTATGTTGAAAAAGGAGACTAGGGAATGAAGACCCTATGTCTAAAATAAAATCAATTAGCGAGTGGAGACCCTATGTTGGAAAAGCGACTAGGGAGTAGAGACCGTATGTCTAAAATAAAAACAAATAGGGAATGGGGACCCTATGTTGGAAAAGCGACTAGGGAATGGAGACCCTATGTCTAAAATAAAATCAACTAGGGACTAGAGATCCTATGTTGGAAAAGGGACTAGGGAGTGGAGACCCTATGTCTAAAATAAAATCAACTACGGAGTGGAGACCCTATGTTGGAAGAGAGACTAGGGAGTGGAGATCCTATGTCTAAAATAAAATCAATTAGGGAGTGGAGATCTTATGTTGGAAAAGTGACTAGGGAGTGGAGAACCTATGTCAAAAATAAAATCAACTAGGCAATGGGGACCCTATGTTGATAAAGCGACTAGGGAGTGGAGACCCCATGTCTAAAAATAAAATCAACTAGGGAGTGGAGACCCTATGTTGGAAAAGGGACTAGGGAGTGGAGACCCTATGTATAGAATAAAATCAACTAGGGAGTGGAGACCCTATGTTGGAAGAGAGACTAGGAAGTGGAGACCCTATGTCTAAAATAAAATCAACTAGCGAGTGGAGATCCTATGTTGGAAAAGGAGACTAGGGAGTGGAGACCCTATGTCTAAAATAAAATTAATTAGGGAGTGAAGACCCTATGTTGGAAAAGTGACTAGGGAGTGGAGACCGTATGTCTAAACTAGAATCAAATAGAGAATTGGGACCCTATGTTGGAAAAGGATACCTAGGGAGTGGAGATCCTATGTCTAAAATAAAATCAATTAGCGAGTGGAGACCCTATGTTGGAAAAGTGACTAGGGAGTGAAGACCGTATGTCTAAAATAAAATCAAATAGGGAATGGGGACCCTATGTTGGAAAAGCGACTAGGGAGTGGAGACCCTATGTCTAAAATAAAATCAACTACTGAGTGGAGACCCTATATTGGAAGAGAGACTAGGGAGTGGAGACCCTCTGTCTAAAATAAAATCAACTAGGGAGTGGAGACCCTATATTGGAAAAGTGACTAGGGAGTGAGTGGAGATCCTATGTCTAAAATAAAATCATCTAGGGAGTGGAGACCCTATGTTAGAAAAGTGACTAGGGAGTGAAGACCCTATGTCCAAAATAAAATCAACTAGGGAGTGGAGACCCTATGTCTAAAATAAAATCAACTAGGGAGTGGAGACCCTATGTTGGAAAAGAGACTAGGTAATAGAGACCCTATGTCTAAAATAAAATCAAATACAAAGTGGAGACCCTGTGTTGGAAGAGAGACTAGGGAGTGGAGACCCTATACTACCATGATTTGAAACTTTCTTTCTTTGCTTTTTCTTTTATTGAGAGAATGTGTAAAATGTGGGAAGAATTCGGAGAAAACTTCCCTTTTGGGTTACTGCTGCTGCAAAGATATTTTAGTTTCCTCGCAGTTTCTTTTTGGTTGTACCTGCTTCTTGCAAGGTTGCTTTTGGATTGCATCTGTTTTTCCTGTTTTTTCAAACAAATAACAATTTGTCAGTTTGAAACAATGGCTGGTTTTGCGGTCTTGAGGGTTTTAATCACTTGATATTGACCGTGTCGTTGATGATGACTTCAAACTGCAACTAGTTGTTTCCTGGATATCAATTGCATTTCTGGCTCTTTGCTTTCCAAAATTTACCATGACGGTTGGTCGCGTAGGACCTAACTTTTTCAATTTCACTTTCACCCTTGTAGGCACTTCAATTTGACTTCTTTCTTTCGAAATTTTTCGATTTCACAACATCAGCCACCATGCCCGGTCGGGGTTAACTTGATGCCCCTGTCGAGGTTGGGTGCCTGTTTTTACATATTAGCTTATATCAAACGAGAGCCTTGTAAATTAGTCTTGCCATCCCTTCTTTGCTTTAGTTTTGGAACAGAGTTAGACCGAAAGGGATTTAAAGAAAAACAAACAGTGGAATGAACAATGAATTTAGACAAGAGGTATCCTTCCCGGGAAAAGGAAAGAAGGACCTATCTGGAGTACGTGATGACCTCAATGAACATGACATGCCTTTGCACTGGATACCTGATCTGTGTAAACCATCCGACTCTCAAAAATTCACCACAACTTTTTCCTCGAAACCGAGAAATCTTTCCTAGACTGTGTGGATGCCAATGGCTGTGAATATCCTCTTTTCGGTCAGTAGTGCCCTTTGCGAGTTTTCACCAGCTGACCTCTCTCCTTTCTCTTCTCACTATCGCCTTATAGTGCCCTTTGCAGGTTTTCACTAACAAGACTCTCTCATTTTCATTTTCTCTGCTCGGTATCGCCTTACGCTGCCCGTCAGGATTTTTACCAATAAAACTCTCTCATTTTATTTCTCTCATTTATTTGTATCTGGTCCAAGTGACTGTATCCTCCAATTCTTGAACATCCTCGTCGATTGGCCGGAAGGACTTGAAAAGGATTTGGGTAAAAATGATTTGGATTAAACTGCAACTTTGAAACTTTTCAAGAAAAAACATCGTCGAACCATTGTAACATCTGCACCAGTTTCAACTTTTGAGGAAATGAGGATTTTTATTTTGGTGTGATTGAACCCCAGAGAGAGGCTGCATATGTATCCTTTCGGAATCAAGTCAAACGTAGTTCAATGAACTATTTGCATTTTGTTTTCTTTTCTTTTCTTCTTCTTTCTCCCCTCTCTTTTTTTTCCTCTTTTTTTTTTTTAGTTTCCAAAGGGGGTAATCAAAGAAAGGTAACCGGTTCAAAAGGGTTAGCAAAAGGGTTAATGATTTTGAACAGCGAGAATGAAAGCCTTCGTCATCCTAATCGGAGCATGTTCAAGCTGTGAAAAAGGGGGTCAAACATAATACCTTTTTACTGCATCTGTATTGACAGTTGTCTCGGGATCATTTCCCCCGATATCCAAATACAGCGCTCCCTTTGGAAACACTCTTCTTATAATATATGGACCTTTTCAATTTGGAGCAAATTTTTCTTTGGCTTCTTCATGATGTGGGAGAATACGTCTTAGAATGAGCTGCCGCACTTCAAAATTTCTAGGTCGCACTTTCTTGTTGTAGGCACTGGTTATTCTTTGTTGGTACAACTGTCCGTGGCAAACTGCGGTCATTCGCTTTTCATTGAACATGGTCAACTGCTCCAAACGGGTTTTGACCCATTCTTCATCCTCGATTTCAGCTTCTACAATGATCCGAAGAGAGGGAACCTCAACTTCTGCAGGTATTACGACTTCAGTACCATAAACCAATAAGTAAGGCATGGCCCCAACTAATGTGCGCACGGTTGTGCGATAGCCTAATAGTGCGAAGGGCAACTTCTCATTCCATTGTGTGGAACCCTGAATCATTTTCCTGAGGATCTTCTTGATGTTCTTGTTTGCCGCTTCAACAACTCCATTGGCTTTTTCCTGATAAGGGGTAGAATACGATGCGTGATTTTAAATTGTTCACATACCTCCTTCATAAAGTGGCTATTCAAATTTGTAGCATTGTCTGTAATGATAATTTTAGGAATACTAAAACGACAAATAGTCTTGGAATGCATGAAGTCCACCACTGCTTTCTTGGTGACGGCTTTAAAGTAGCCGCTTCGACCCACTTTGTGAAATAATCAATGGCAACCAGGACGAATTTGTGCCCATTGGAAGCTTTCGGTTCGATTGGGACAATAACATCCATACCCCAAGCAACAGACGGCCAAGGTGTTGTCATAGGATGTAACTCTGAAGGTGGTGCATGAATCAAGTCACTGTGTATCTGGCACTGATGGCATTTTCGGACGAAACTGAAACAATCTTTTTCCATGGTGATCCAGTAATTACCTACTCGGAGGATTTTCTTTGCAAGGACATATCCGTTCATGTGAGGCCCACATACTCTGGAATGCACTTCGTTCATGATCTTTTCAGCTTCTCGGAAATCTACGCTCCTCAACAGATTCAGATATGGATTTCTCTTGTATAGGACCTCGTCACTCAAAAAGAAACTACTTGCAAGCCTTCTGATAGTTCTCTTTTGATCTCCACTGGCTTGCTCGGGATATTCTTTTGTTTTCAAAAACCTTTTGATATCATGGTACCATGGCTGAACATCTGACTCCATTTTATTGCATTACAATAACCATGCCTTTCTCGAACTTGAATATCCAGCGGATCAATATGACAATTACCCGGGTATGGCAGCATTGAGGCCAAAGTAGCTACTGCATCCGCTAGCTTATTATGGAATCGAGGAATATACCTGAACTTGACGGATTTCAACCGTTTACTAAGATCTTCTACGTGTTGCCTGTATGGGATGAGTTTGATGTCTCGAGTTTCCCATTCGCCTTGGGCCGAATGATCAAACCAGAATCTCCAGTAATTAACAATTCTTCTATATCCATATCAATTGCCATGTTCATGCCCATGATGCAAGCTTCATACTCGGCTGTCTTATTTGTGCAAAAGAACCGAAGCCGAGCTGTTGCTGGATAATGCTGCCCTGTGGGTGAAATCAGAATTGCTTCAATCCCGACACCTTTTGCATTTTACAACTCCATCAAAGAATATTTTCCAAGTATTGGTGCCCTCTGGAATTACTTCAATTGAGTTCACTTCCTCATCTGGAATACGTGCTCAGAGGTTGGTATTCATCATCGACTGGGTTCTCAGCTAGATGATTTGCCAAGGCTTGGGCTTTCATTGCCGTGCGAGACATAAACAATGTCAAATTCTATGAACAGGATTTGCCATTTTGCTAACCTTCCTGTAGGCATTGGTTTCTGGTATATATATTTTAAAAGAACCATCCTAGTTATGAGATTTATGGTGTAAGCCAGCCGATAATGTCTGAGCTTCTGGGCGAACCAAGTTAGGGCGCAACAAGTTTTTTCTAACAAAGTGTATTTGGCTTCATAACTGGTGAACTTCTTGCTCAGGTAATATTGGCTTGCTCCCTCTTCCCAGTCACATCGTGTTGCCCCATGATACAGCCAAAAGAATTTTCGAAGACTTTCAGGTATAAAAACAAAGGTCTTCCTGGCTCGGGTGGAACCAGAACTGGCGGGTTTGACAAGTATTCTTTGATTTTATCAGAAGTTTCTTGACACTCATCTGTCCATTGATCGCTGCGTATTTCTTTAACAGTTTGAATATGGGCTCACAATTGGTAGTAAGCTGGGCGATAAATCTGCTGATGTAATTCAATCTCTCTAGCAGATTCATAACCTCTTTCTTGCTCTTCGGGGGTGGCAAGTCCCGAATGGCATTTATCTTTGTCGGGTCTATCTCAATGCCTTTGCGATTGACTATAAAACCCAGAAGCTTTCCAGATGGAACCCCCAAATGCACATTTAGCTGGGTTCAATTTCAAGTCATACCTGCACAGACGACGCTCAAAGAATCTCCTTAGATCTCGCACATGGCCTTCCTGAGTTTTGGATGTAATGATCACATCATCCACATACACCTCAATTTCTCGGTGCATCATGTCATGGAAGATGGCAGTCATAGCTCTCATTTAAGTTGCCCCGGCATTTTTCAAACCAAATGGCATGACCCTGTAATAGTAAGTGCCCCAAGGTGTGGTGAAAGCCGTTTTTTCTGCATCTTTTTCATCCATCAGAACCTGGTGATACCCAGCATAAAAATCCACAAAAGACTGTATCTCATGTTTAGCATAATTGTCAACAAGGATATGAATATTCAGCAGCAGTAAATTGTCCTTGGGACTCGCTTTGTTCAAATCTTGGTAATCAACGCACACTCGGGTTTTCCCATCTTTCTTCGGCACCGAAACCACGTCAGCCAACCACGTGGTGTATCGGACCACTGGAATCACACCAGCCTTCAGTTGTTTGGTGAGTTCTTCCTTGACCTTATTGCTGATGTCCGTTTTGAACTTTCTTTGCTTCTGTTGGACGAGTGGATAACCAGGATATGTAGACAACTTATGTACTACCAGATCAACACTTAGTCCTGGCATATCATCATAGGACCATGCGAACACGTCTTTGAATTCAAACAAAAGTTAGATCAATGCATCTCTAGTTCTTTCATCAGCGTGAATGCTTATCATGGTTTCTCGGATCTCTTCTGGACTGCCCAAGTTGAATGGCTTGGTTTCATTTAAGTTTGTCTTAGGCTTATTCTCAAATTGTTCCAATCCTCGATTTATTTTCCTAAAAGCCTCATCTTCATCATATTATGGTTCTTGATTCATTATTTCACAGTTAGACAACATTTTTGGATTTGAGCATGAAGTCCGCAAGCATGTCATGTTATTTAAATCCGCATTATTAGAACTAAAAAGGAAGAGATAAGAAAATAGCAAGATCAGGACAGGAGGAAAGAGACATATATAGACGAATGAAATATTGATTCCATTTTATTAAATTGAAGATATGAGGGTTTGCATCAAAATTAAATGACATTAAAGTAAAAACATTTGAGTTACACCCTGAAATAACTCGTAATGTAGAAGAGATAGCAAAGATTGGACTACCGGTATTCCCGTCTGGCAGGGAATGAGGTAGCTTTCCAATTTTGGAGTTTGGCATTCGGTCCCATATACTGCACCTCAGCACCACTCGTGCCTTCCCCCCGCTGGACCATGTGAGACTCATATAGCATTTGTTTCAAGGATTCATAAATATCATCAGCTTCTTCGGCCGTGAAGGCCTCTTCTTCTTCCACATACTTTGGTCTGACAAATGATTGGGCGAGGAGTGGAGTGGGTTGGGACAGGACCTACCCTTTTTCTTTGTGCTTATTAGCCCATTTCTTTATGCTTATTAGCCCCTTTTCGGGCTCGTACCCATGTCTAATCATTTGAGTGGCGACCATGATTGAAGCGTTAGACAAGCTAGGTTGAAGTAATGGGGCCCCTTCTTCACATTGGTCGACGACCACAATTTCGAAAGCTTGGTATACAATATGTTCACTGCCTTCCCTAGCTTCAATACACGCGACTTAAGGGTCCCTGTAGATGGACTGCTCGTCCTCTCCATGGACAATAATTTCTTGATTATCATATTCAAATTTGACCATTTGGTGGAGAGTGGAGGGAATAGCTTCTGCAGCATGAATCCATGGTCTTCCCAGGAGGAAATTATATGAGGTTTCCATGTCCAAAACCTGGAAAGTCACCTCAAAATCCATGGGGCCAATGGTCGGAATTAGATCAATTTCTCCTATGGTGTCTCTTTTGACCCCATCAAAAGCCCGCACACAGACATTGTTAGCCCGGATTCTTTCTGTTACGGTCTCCATTCTCTGGAGTGTTGAGAGGGGGAAAATTTTGACCCAGAACCACCATCTAACATTACTCTCTTAACATAATAGCCCTCGCATTTGACAGTCAAGTGCAAGGCTTTATTGTGAGCGGCCCCCTCTGGAGGCAAATCATCGCGGCTGAAGGATATTCTATTGACCTCAAAGAATCTCTCTGCCATTCTCTCTAATTGTTCCACAGAAGTATCAATCGGGACATATGCTTCATTTAGTGTTTTTAGGACACCTTCTGGTGTTCGTCCGAACTCAGCAACAGAGATAAGAGTGAAACCGGGGAGGGAGCTTTCTGGAATTGGTCAACTATTTCATATTTTGAAGTTTTCATCTTTCTGAGGAACTCTTTTGCTTCCTCATTGATGACAGGCTTCTTGGATAGAAACCGCTCCTTGTTCAATTTGGACTTCTTTAGCTCTTCCGGGTTATGGTACTTCCCAGACTTATTCATTTCATTCACCTCTCTCATGACATCTTTCCCCTTGTAGGTCACTATAGTTCTGTCGTAGTTCCAGGGGACTGCAGTAGGATCTTTCATAAGGCTTGTCACACCTCTTTTCGTACACTTCCCGGGAAGGAAAATGTATAAAATGAGTTTTTCCAATTAAAGTGACATTGATCGAAATGGGATTATTGAATTATTTTCAGAGTCGCCACTTGGAAATTTAAATTGGTGTTCCAAGTCACCGGTATCCCAGATCGAGGAAAAGTTTGACTTTCATAAAGAAGTATGCGAACCAGAAATTCTAAGTAAGGAATTCTGTTAACCCGCGGGAAGGTATTAGGCACCCTTGGGTTCCGTGGTTTTAGCACGGTCGCTTATTGTTATAATTGGCTTATTATCTAATTTTATACCTGTTATCAGCCTACAGTGCATTTTACTTTATTCCGCTTTTCCGCTTTTAAAATTATTGGAGAATTACAATGTTAATCAAAATATGTCACGAATCACGTCACATAAATGCACCCGTAATTTGTAACATCTTTTAATTAAACATCGGGATTTTTGATTTGGGTCACATAAATGCGCACCCGAGTTCTGGGAAATTCAATTATTAAAATAACGCGCCTAAAGCAGCTACGCGTTTTTAACTTTTCGAGGGCCATGGAATTCGCTAAATAGTGCGCCTCGATTTTCTAAGAGATTAATGAATGAGGGCCATATGTTTGTAATTTCATCCCGTATGGCACGCCCCGAGTTAGTTCAGAAATTTTTATTATTTAAAATCATTAAAGTCGGGTTACTTAAAAAGCACCCCCGAAATTGGCATTGTCACTATGTCACGGGAACCGTACCCATAGTGACAACGTAATTAATCACGTTGGTATTGAGTTAACAAAATTTGAAGCGTTTAAGACTTGCTCACTCTAATTAATTAAGAGGGCCATTGGTGATCGATACGAATTATATGGCACACCTCTATTAGTTTAAAAGTTTTTATTATTTAAAGTTGTTAAATCGAGTCACCTAAAAGGCACCCCCGAAGTTCGTATTGCCACTATGTCACGGGAACCGTACCCATAGTGGCAACACAATTAAATGCGTCTAAGATCTAATTACTAAAGTTTAGAGCATCGAGACTTATTTACACTAATCCTGCATTTAACTAGTTAAGAGGGCCATTAGTGATCGTTGTTAATTAATGGCTCACCTCTGTTCATTTAGAGTAACTTCTAATCATCACCCTTTATGAGAGCAAGGGCCTATTTAATTTTCAGTGGTCGCTACCCATGGAGTCCCATTTTAGCTTAAAACTCCAAACAGATCATCTAGCATAAATAGAGCCCCAGTTGTGTGAAATGGCCAAGATTGGAATCTGAAATTGACTTTCATGCAAAGATAGCAATTTCTAGCATGACTAGCTTAACGCAACAGATGGCATGAAATGGCCATAATCTGGATTCACATCAAATGCGACAAACTGATTCTACGTTATTAACATTATCGCCCACACAGCATCTAACAACAGCGATTGATATTTGTTTTGTCTACCAAAGAGATGATAATACTGAATAACATCATTACTAGACGAATGTTTAAAACCAAATCAAGCCACAGTAAAAAAAACTATTAACAGTTTACATACAACCTTGAAGCAGAAACAACATCGAACATATTAACCATAGCAAAGCATTTGGAATGATAATCTTTCAGTGACCTAACAGCTAATTCCAGTCATTATAGAACATCCCAAATAGAAGCACAGTAACAGATTTTCGGAAAAAACAGGACATGGTGATTACCCATAGAGAACAGACAGAGATAAGAATTCTAGCAAAGGAACAGTGATAATCATGGTACTCACTCAGTCGATATTGAACCAAACACTCACTGCGCAATTGAAACAAACTGAAACGGAACCTTAGTGCAAATACATATACACGGCAGCAGTAAATACAAACAGAAACAAAGAAATTAGCCTTAGATGAAAAAGATCAAACATCACTCCCTCGACTAGCATATTTTCTTTCACATTGTTGTAATTACAAAATGAAATAAGAACATACCTATTTAGAATTTGAATGGGACAAGGAAATCGGCAAACAGAGACAATCAGCAAGCAACCACTAATCCGTTTGTCGAGTCTTGAATTTCTTTTAGAACCTTTCCAAAAAAAATGACCGAGAAAGGGGAAAATTGAGACCAGCTTTGAAATCCTCTTTTGTCCTTTTTCTTAATTTCTTTGCTTACTGTTTTTCTGTTTTTCCGCCCAGTTCCTCTGTTTTTTTTTCGCTCACTGTTTTTTCAACTTTTTCCCTTTCCCAGACCTCAATTCTCTTTCCCTCACTGCTTTCTCTGTTTCTTCTCCTCTCAGTTTCTGTCCGAATCCACGGCGAATATTCAATAGTAAAAGCTTAGGTGAAGTGTGATATTTAGGGACGAGTGGAAAACAGAGGGTGGAGTGCGGAGGCGGACTGACGAAAAAGGGCTCTCTTCTCTGTCTTTTTTTTTTGAGCTGGTCGGCAGCTATTTTTGCTGCAATTTGGGTGGGATTTAGGCTAGTTTTATGGAGATTTTAGGGCTGATTTCTTGCTGGAATTTCCAACTGCAACTAGCAGCGTTCCTGGGCTGAAGACGATGATTTTCGGACGAATTTGAGGGCTGTTTTTTGGGGCTGTTCAGGGATGGTTTGAGCTCGAGTTTTAGAGCTGAAAATGGTGGTTGTTTTGGTTGATTTTACAGCTGAGTTTGAGAATTGCTGAGTTTACAGCTGAGTTTGAGCTGAGCTGAAAATGGTGGTGAAGAGCTGGCGATCGAGAGAGAAGATAGAGAAGGGAAGCGAAGGCAGTGAGCACTGGTTTTTGTTTTTTGAGGAAGGGGTCTCCATCGGCTGTCCCCCTCTCAATTTTTCAGACCTTTTTTTTTCTTTTCGAAAAGGGGATCCCTTAGGGTTAGGTTAGGTTTTCTTTTTAAAGGGGAGGGGATCTGGGCCACCAGTAGTTTAATT
>MCJB01050133.1:2542-25396 GCA_002018475.1 Nicotiana obtusifolia
GGGGGGGGGGGGAGGAAACTACTGCATATCAGAGCATTAAAAGTGTCATGAAGATCGGGGATTGTTAGAATCGGGGTGATATCTTATCAGGACTGGGGACTGCATGATCAGCCCCGTAGAGATAAGTTGTACAAGTTAGCCACCTATATTGGTAGATTTATTTACTTAAGCGAATGTTATGTAAATTTACTTTTGAGAATGGAAGGAATAAATTAAAGTCCTTTTGTATTTCTTGTCCAAATGATAAGTTAATTACCTTTTCATTTGAAGGTTAATAAAAACTTTGAATACTTCTGCTGGAATGAACAGGAGACGTCCTCTTCAAGAGCTCCATAAAATAAGGGCCCTCTCTTATGAAACAATCATAGTCAAGGGTAGATATCGGAAGTGTGACTGCACAGGATCAAAGTTATCAGGAAGAAAAATTAAATGATGGCATCTCTTTGAAGACATTGAGATAAACCTGCTTAGGGCCGCCAACTTGCCGGTCAACCTCTGCACTTCCTTCACACTTGTTAATTGGTACGGAGTGTCCTCGATGGCTTTTATCTTATCACGGTTTACTTTGATTCCTCTTTGAGAGACCAAAAACCCCAGGAACTTTCCGGAATTAACCCCGCATTTTTCAGGATTGAACTTCCTGTTGTACTTTCTCAGAATATCAAATGTCTCTTGTAGATGCGCCAAATGATCTCCTGCATTAAGAGACCTAACCAATATGTCATCAACATAAACCTCCATTGTTTTACCAAATTGTTGTTTAAACATTTTATTAACGAGCCTTTGATAAGTGGCTCCAGCATTCTTAAGCCTGAAAGACAACACATTATAGCAGTAAGTGCCAAAATTTGTGAAAGATGAGGTTTTTTCTTGATTCGGGTGCATCCTAATTTGATTATACCCGGAATATGCGTTAATAAGGCTCATTAACTCATGCCCGGCCATAGCATCGATCATTTGATCAATGTTTGGAAATGAGAAAGAATCCTTTAGGCATGCCTTATTTAAACCTTTATAATCTACACACATTCTAAACTTATTCTTCTTTTTAGGTACAACCATAACGTTAGCTAACCAATCGGGATAAGTGCCTCTCCAATTGAACCCATATTCAGTAACATGGTTACCTCTTCTTTGACAAGCCTATTTTTGACCTCTGCTATTGGTCGTTTCTTCAGCCTTACTTGAGAGAAGTTAGAATCCAAACTTAGCTTGTGGACTGCCACTTCACGTGGAATACCTGTCATATCTGCATGTGGCCGCGCAATAGCTTTAAGAAAATCAATAATTTTTAATCTTAGTTCGGGGCTTAACCTCATTCCCAAGTGGACCTTCTTTCTAATAACTCCATGAATAAAGCAACTTGATCGAGATCCTCTACGGTTGATTTGGTTGCATCTATTTCCTCTAATACCTGAAAAGACCTCGGTACCTGAACGAAATCTGATGACTCCTCTTCTCCTATAGTTGCTATTTGATTATTTCTTTCCCCTTGAAACCAGACAGGGTAACCCCATCCATTTTTCTTGCAGCTGGTTGATCTCCTCTAATCCGCTTTACCCCCTCTAGTGCTGGAAACTTCAGCAGTTAGTGATAGGTTGACAGCATAACCTTCATTTCATGTATCCAGGGCCTTCCAAGGATCATGTTGTATCCCCCCATCTACCACTTTGAACAGAGTGGTCTTCTTTACGCCTTCTACATCCATAGGTAGTAAATTCTCTTGGGGTTGTCGTAAGGTTGTAACCAGCCAGGAGCTTCGTTGCTGGAATTATGTTTCTGGTTAACTTTGCTTGTTCCAAAACTCTCCATTAAATGATGTTGGCTGAACTACCTGGATCAATCAACACACGTTTAGTTTTTAAAAATCTAAGACTTTAAGCAATATTACCAGAGCATCATTTTGTGGTAGGAGAAGGCCATCAACATCCTAATCCGTGAAGGTGATTCCATCATTTTCTGAAGTTTCTCAGATCCTCTTGCCATGAGTTAACAATATATTTGTTTTTTTACTGCCGAAAATGTCACCCCATTTACTTTGTAACCACCAACGATCATGTTTATCGCCAGGCGAGGTGACCCTGCAGCCAGTTTGGCTGGTTTCCCAGCTTTTGGGATTTTTCCATAATTACTTTTGGCCCCACCACTTAGAAATTCTCTGAGGTGACCACTATTTAACAAAGTTGCCATCTCTTCAAGAAGGTGCCAGTAGTCCCTAGTCTTGTGACCATGCGTCCTATGGAACTCAAACAATAGATTATTATTCCTTTAGCTAGGATCCGATCGAATTGATTTTGGAAATCTAGCCTTCTTAATATTTCTCATAACCGACACCAATTCTACTAAGTTGATGTTAAAACTATAGTCGGACAACAAGGGGTATGCTGAATCTCGGGACCCCGATGGTTCCTTCTCCTGTAAAGCTCTGTTATTCCGACCATGATCTACTCTTCTATCAGCATCAAACCTGTCTGATGACTGAAATCCTTTTTTTCCACGCCCCTCAACCTTTTTGTACGGCTGAAAGCGACTCCTAGAAGACCTCTCATCTGCATTGAAATCAATTTTGAATTTCTCCTAATTCTGATCCCGATTATGTCCTTTGGAAGACACGGAAGAACTGAGGTGATATTCTTTAATTCTGATCTTTGATTCATATCGATTCTGGACATCTGCCCGTGTAGTTGCCTTGAATTCCAACAGGCTTTCCTTCAATTTTTTGGAGGCAATAGAATTCCAACATGCTTTCCTTCATAACGATTCTCCTTGAGCAATTCCGAATGTGTCCGCCTTTCTAGCTTGGTTTCTTGCCCTAGCATGTGCTTTAATGAAAGAATCTATAAGCATTTCAAAAGATTAATAGAACTCTCAGGTAAAAGAGAATACCAAGTTAAAGCACCCTTCGTTAAGGTTTCTCCAAATTTCTCGAACAAGACCGATTCGATCTCATGCGGGGCCAAGCCATTCCCCTTTACGACCATAGTATAAGTTGTAATATGCTCTTGTGGATCCGAAGTCCCATCATACTTCGGAATATCTAGAATCTTGAATCTTTTCAGAATCAATTCCGAGGCCGCACTTGGTTTGAATGGCAACTGCATATACTTATTTGAATCCGGTCCCTTCAACACCAGTGGTGTTTCCGAGATCTGATCCATCCTAACATAGAATTATTTAGAATTTTTGTCCATCCGTTCATTCATTTCTCTCATAAATCTCATGAGCTCGGTCTTGAATGGATCATTATCTTTGTTGTTGTTCCCAGATCCACTACCTGCACCACCTGCCTCATTCTCATTAAAACCAAACTCGCCTTGGAGCGACGTTACCGGTCCTTTGAACAGTTTGATTTGCAGGCACACTGCGAGGAATTCGAACTCCTCCATTGGTTCTATTGGAAGCAACCGAGAGCGCTTGCTTCAATTCCGTCATCACCCGTTCTTGCCTTGAGAGAAGCTTCATAATTTCCCCGTTGTTGTTCTCTCAAGAATTTGACCATCTCAACAACATGTTCATCATCCACATCATCAGTAGTTGGACTTCGCACATGCCGAGGATTTTGTTCTTCACGAACCGGAGTTGTCTCTTCTCCTTTGTTGCGAGTTTCACTAGTTGAATTGTCCCACTGGAAAACATCCTCACGCTCGTTGTGTGTTCCAACATTGTAAGGATTATTCACATCCTTAGGTGCCATATATGATTTTTCTTTTACTAAAGGAAAGAATCAAACAGTGTCAGTAACAAATCAATGGATCAAAGTAATTACACGATTGTCTATTCCCCACGACGGGCACCAAACTGTTTACCCATTAAAAAGTACAGTTGATTTTTCAGCATGGTTTATAGACACGTGAATTCATTTTTTTTTTGGGTTAAACATGTCTTTTATTGATATCAGTTAAACGGTTAAAAAGTATTTACAAAGTAGGAGGGGGACATGAACCTAACCTCCCCAAAAAAACAAATGTACCTTATCGTATGGATGCAAAAATACAGGTTGTGTGCAATAGGTACAAAATATGTCCGTCCTAAATTGAAGTGATGAATATCTATCTTATAGAGTTGATAGATAAACATCTGTACAAAATCAAAGTGAGATACTTCTAGGTCCCTGATTCTGTTCTTGTGTGTTGCTGCTTCCGGATGATTGGTATTGGTTCCCTTGTGTGGTCTTTTTGTTCCCTTGTGTGATCTTTCAGGTTGTTTGGTGGTGTTGTGGTTCTTGTGTAGGCCATTGTGAGCTGTGTAGTTGCTGGTTCTTGTGTACACGTGAATTCATTTGATCCAAGAATATAAATTAAATAAGAACAGAATCAAGATTATAAAAATAACTTAAATAAAATACAAGTCTAGCTATATGATGAGACTCTCCGGAAGCGATAATAAGAATAAAGTTAAGAACAAAGAAAGCAAGTAACTTTATACAGTGAGAACAAATTATAGCCTTTGAGTAAAAATGATTTTTTTTTATGTCTAACTATGGATACAAGTTTTCATTATATCTCTATTCTGGGAGACAAAATCCCCAAATCCTGCTCCTCTTGATGAGAATAAAACCCCATTTGATGGCTGCATAATGGTTGAACATTAATACCAAGATTCTTTGTAACAGCTGCTCATTGAATGCCGTCTTTTCCAACCGATGTCTTCCTTGCGAATCTTCATTCCCAGTTTCAATCCCTTCAGAACTTATTCTGCACTGATCACATGTCTGCATTCGGTGCCAACTATTTGCTCACTCATATCTTACCTGTCTTAGTTACACGTGTCATCTTGCCATTCATTCACCTGTCACTAACCAATTTTATCTCATACAGCTGGGGCCACTAGAACCACTCTATCCTGGGATAATTCATCTATAAAGCTGACCATCTTAGCCATTGCCTCACAAAATATTAGTGTGGCCACTAAACACTCTGGATGTTAGGTACACACCAGAGCCTCAATATGCTCATCCATGACTAATCCTCCACATGATCCGTAGGCGGATATGTTACAACTGCCCTGGCATGGCCACGGGCTCCAGTGGATGCTCTGGCTATGACAGTACGGCCCCTACTAGAGCCTTGGCCCTACACCGGGCCCTACCTCTCCTAGCAATGACCAGTGGTATGATGCAATATAAAACGCGAAAAATAAGATAAAAGGATAGAAGCAAGACACTCAATGAACTATCAAGACAACAAGTAGGAACTAGTCTACTTACCTTCTTGATGAAATCACGGAGTACCTATACTATATGAACAACCCTCAAGACAGCGATGGTTTCAATTTGGAATCACACTAAAATTGGACAAGTTCAAAGCACACGAGTTTGGAGCAAAGTTGCTGCCGATTTTTTTATTTAATATCAAAGTTAGGTACTAAATAATGAAGTCTTTAGGCTTATTTAGAATGAGCCTTGTCCTAAATCAACTAGGAAATAAATAACTAACAAAAAGGCCACAATTTGGCTAAGTATAGAGAATAGTCACGCAGGACCAAACAAGTAAGAATTAATGTCTTCCATAACTATACAATTATGCAGCATAAACACAAATGTACATCTTCAACTTATAATTTCGTCCATAGCCAAATTTGTGAAAGCTTGAATGCTTGGCTCTTCTCGAAGGCTAAACAACACCTTTTCTTGTCTTATCCAACATTGATGGCATGAACATAGCTTGATCAGGTTGACCTGCATCATTCTCCCCTTCTTGAGCAGATTTCTTCTTCGAAATCGAACAATCTTCATCTTTCAGAGCAACACAAGGAGTCAAGTCAGTGACATTGAATGTCTTAGAAACAGCATCATCATCAGGCACATCTACTAAATAAGCATTATTATTGATCTTCTGCAACACTTGAAATGGTCCATCTCCTCGCGGAGCCAACTTCCCTTTCCTATGGCTCGGAAATCTTTCCTTTTGGAAGTGCACCCAAACCCAGTCACCTTTCTTTAAGTCCAACTTTTTCGTTTCTTTATTCTTCTTGACCGCTATCTTTTCATAAGCATCCTCCAAAGTTTTCCTCACCTTAGCATGCAATTCGAGCAACGCGGCTGCCCGATTTTCTCCATCAATGCTAATAACTGCATCTATCGGCAAAGGAACAAGATCAAGTGGTATCAAAGGATTAAAACCATAAACATATTCAAATGGAGTAATGCTAGTCATGTGATGAACAATTATATTATATGCAAACTCCATACTAGGTAATCGGTCAGTCCAAGTGCCGGACTTCCCTTTGGTCAAAGCTCGAAGAAGAGCCCCCAAGGTGCGATTAACAACCTCGGTTTGACCATTAGTCTGTGGATGATGTGATGTAGAAAACAACAATTTGGTGCTAAGAGCACCCCACAAACACTTCCAAAAGTGACTCAAAAACTTAGCATCCCTATCACTAACAATAGTTCGAGGCACACCATGCAACTTTAATACATTAGCAATAAACAAAGAAGCAACATGTTGTGCATCATCACATTTTTTACAAGGAATGAAATGAGCCATCTTAGAAAACCTATCAACAACCACATAAATGCTATCATGACCACCCCTAGATCGAGGCAGCCCCATCAAAAAATCCATCAAAACATCTACCCAAGGACTAGTAGGAACGGGTAAAGGAATATACAAACCATGATTATTAGACCTAGACTTAGCTCTTTTACAGTCAAAACACGCTCCACATACTCTCTCGACATCTCGCCTTTAGGCCAATGGAACTGTTCCCCTAATATAGATAAAGTCTTATCTACCCCAAAGTGTCCCACCAAGCCCCCACAATGTGCCTCGCGCACCAACAACTCTCATCACGAGGACTCGGGTATACAAACTCTCCCCTTCTTAAATAGGAACCCATCATGCCATTGATACTTCTCAACTCGCTATCCAGTAGTTATGGCGTCACACACACTCTTAAGTTTAGGGTCATGCATATACATAGACTTAATACTCTCAAAACCCATCAACCTAGATGCTAACGTGATAGCCAAAGTAAACTTCCTAGATAGTGCGTCAGCTACTACATTCTCCTTTCCCTTCTTGTAATGAATCACGTAAGGGAAACTCTCAATGAACTCTACCCACTTGGCATGTCATTTATTTAGTTTCTCTTGACCCCTAAGATGTTTTAGTGACTCATGATCACTCCTAATTACAAATTCCTTAGGACATAGGTAATGTTGCCAATGAGCTAAAGCTCACACGAGGGAATACAACTCTTTGTCATACGTAGAGTAATTCAAGGTAGACCCTTCAACTTCTCACTAAAATAGGCAATAGGCTTCCCATCTTGCATAAGAACACCTCCAGTTCCCACCCCGAGGCGTCACACTAAATTTCAAACACCTTACTAAAATCAGGTAATTGTAACAACGGGGCATAATTAAGCCTAAGTTTCACCTATTGGAAGGCACCCTCTTGCGGCTCCCCCCACACAAAAGGCGTGTCTTTTCTCACCAACTCCGGAGTGGTGCTACTATGGTGCTAAGGTCTTTAACAAAGTGTCTGTAGAAACTAGCTAGTCCATGGAAACTTCTAAAATGCAAAACAGTAGTAGGAGTAGGCCAGTCTCTAATAGCTTCTACCTTAGATTCATCTACTTCAACACCATTAACACTTACAACAAATCCAAGAAATACAACTTTCTCTAGACAAAAAGCACACTTCTTGTAATTAACATATAACTTTTTGGCTCTCAACACTTCAAACACTTGCCTTAAGTGATCAAGATGGTCATCTAAACTTCTACTATAAATCAAGATATCATCAAAGTAGACGACCACAAACTTATTAATAAATGATTTAAGCACATGATTCATTAGTCGCATGAACGTACTAGGTGCATTGGAGAGACCAAAAGGCATCACCAACCATTCATATTGACCAAACTTGGTCTTGAATGCAGTTTTCCTCTCATCACCCGATTTCATACGGATTTGGTGGTAACCGGACCTAAGATCAATCTTAGATAACACACTTGAACCACATAACTCATCTAGCATGTCATCTAACCTAGGGATAGGATGATGATACTTTACCGTTATCTTGTTGACGGCTCGGCAATCAACACACATCCTCCAGGTGCCGTCTTTCTTTGGAACCAAGATCACGGGTACGGCACACGAGCTTAGACTCTCTCGAACTAGCCCCTTAGTCAATAGTTCATCCACTTGTCGTTGCAACTCCTTAGTATTTTGTGGATTACTTCGAAATGCTGTTTGTTTGTAATTTGTGACCCCGGAACAAAGTCAATTTGGTGTTCTATCCCCCTTAACGAAGGCGGTTTACTCGGCATCTCTTCGGGAAACATGTCCACATATTGCAAAACATCATTAACAACACTAGGCAAGGGGTGAACGTTAGTAGAAATTTCATCGTCACACTCAACCAAATCAGCTCCCTTATCTTCCTCAATCTCCTTGTCACTCTCCACCTCACAAACAGTACCATCATGTTCAGGTCTTAAGGTAAAACCATCACTAGTTCCTTCCCCGACATTCTTCCAAGTACTAGTGGTTCTTTCAAGGTTCTCCACTCAGATACTAAGTGCCCTTACTTCAGCCCATAGCTCGGCTAAAGTAATGTTGGTTACAACCTTTTCTCCTTTCGTAGCCATGTACCTGCAAAAGAAACAAGACTAGACAATGTGTTAAGGTTAGTTAAAAATACTCTCTCTCACTTTTTGAATGACTCTCGGGTTCACTCAAATTTCGGGTAGGATTTCGTACTTGTCCTCAAATTGGCTTCTTCTAATTGATCAAGTTCCTTAGTGACCTTTCAAGTTCAAAATGTAATTAGTTTCTTAGGAGTGAGTGAGTTTATGTGACTCGATAAGCGGATAACTTTTTAAGGAGCACAGAAGCCAAGAAATATTTACGAAAGTGGAAATTCTGAGTTTTAGCACGAGGTCCTACAAGCTCAAAGATTAGTAATTAACTTAAGTATAAAGTTACCTAAGAATTACTAATTAGAAGTAGTGTATAAGGAAGGAAATTCGAAATTCAAGAAATAAGGAAATTTTAGAGGCTTTCCTACTCTAATTAGGAGATTACCAATTCTCTCTCCTCCCCTTTCCTTGTCCAACTCAATTTCGCCCCTCTTCTCCTTGTCTAAATAGAATTCAACTCCTTGAAACTTCTCCCTTTTGGATTGGGAGTTGTTTCCTTCTTGGACTAGAATTAGGGTTTCCTAATCCTCCTCCTTCTCCCAATTTTGGCCTTCCTTCACGTTTTAAGGCCTCTCTTACACGTTTTTCAAGACTTCCCCAAGAACTATCGAATTAATTTTCAAGAACTTTAAGAATTTGACACAATCTTGTTAAGAACGGACGAGTTCAAGATCCCCTTCAAGATCAACGTAAATCTCTTCAAGAACTCAAATTTATTTTAAAGAACTTCAAGACTCTTGAGTTTCACGTGACTACCTTTAAGAACAACAATTTTGGGTGTTCAAGAACTTCGAGAATTTCCAAGATTAACGTGAACTAATTCAAGACCACAAGTTGATGTCCAAGAACTTCAAGAACTCCAAGATTAACGTGAACTAGCTTCAAGAACAATAAATTGGCGTCCGAGAACTTCAAGAATCCAACCAAGAACTATTGATGATTCTTCTTGCAATTGAATTTACTTCAAGATTTCAACTAGGGTTTCAAGAATGATTTTTAAATGATCAAGAACTTCAAGATTGGTTTCAAGAACGATTTTTTAACAATCAAGACTTCAAGATTTCAACCCTAGATGTTTTAGCAACTTCAATCAACAACAATTCTCGATTTTTTCTCTTCTTTTCTTTTTTGTCATGTTTTTTATTCTTTTTTTTTCTATTTTTATTTTTTATAATTCAAAAACGAAATTAAAGAAGAACCTAAAACGAAGGGACGAAGAACAGGATTGGGATTGTAAGAACAAACCCGTTCCAAGCTCTGGTACCAACTCATGCAATCTAGCTTTGATACCAACTGATGCAATCCAGCTCTGATACCAACTGATGCAATATAAAATGCGGAAAACAAGATAAAAGGATAGAAGCAAGACGCTCAATGAACTATCAAGACAACAAGTAGGAACTAGTCTACTTACCTTTTTGATGAAGTCACGGAGTACCTATACTATACGAACAACCCTCAAGACAGCGATGGTCATGCAAACTGTTCGATCAAACAAAGGAACGAGTTCAATTTGGAACCACACTAAAATTGGACAAGTTCAAAGCACATGAGTTTGGAACAAAGTTGCTGCCGATTTTTTAAAATTGAATATCAAAGTTAGGTACTAAAATAATGAAGTCTTTAGGCTTATATAGAATGAGCCTTGTCCTAAATCAACTAGGAAACAAATAACTAACAAAAGGGCCACAAATTGGCTAAGTTTACAGAATAGTCACGCAGGACCAAACAAGTAAGAATTAATGTCTTCCATAACTATACAATAATACAACATAAACAAAAATGTGCATCTTCAACTTCTAATTTCTTCCATATCCAAATTTGTGAAAGCTTGAACGCTTGGCTCTTCTCCAAGGCTAACCAACGCCTTTTCTTGTCTTATCCAACATTGGTGGCATGAACGTAGCTTGATCAGGTTGACCGCATCATGGTGCTTCCTCTCCGACACTTGTTATAGTTGCTGAAGCTCGTGCCCTTACTATCCATGAGAGAATATAAGAGAAAGATTTAGACTCAAGTCAATAATCAATGCACGACGAGGAATCAAGATAGGGAAAGTTTCTTAAAGTCTTATAGCCTCTTGTAGATAGATATTGACGTCTCTGTATAGATCCACAAGATTCTACTAGGCATGCTTGTGATTGGTGAGATCCTTTGAACCTAAAGATCGGATACCAGCTTTTCATGACCCAACATCCCACCAATGGTCGTGATGTCGCCTAATCCACTCGCTAGGCAAGCCAACACTTAATCAATCATAATTTAAAGAAGATTAGCTAAATTTTTGACAGAATCAAAATATAATAAGAAAACAAAAATAGTCTCAATCCAATAACATAGATGAAAATATCTAAGACAAGGTCTAAACACGATCATGTCTGTCTCCATAGCCTAAAACCGGTGTCACAACTATCACAAGTATCTAACTAGAGTTAGAATGTAAATTGAATAACAATGTCTGTCTAAAGGAAATATATAGACTGAATAGATAAATAGGGAGGGGAACTCCACGTGCTGTGAATCGATCAAGTAAAGAAACTCACCACGAAGTCTCCTCTAGATCTCCTACTCAACCTGATGTACACCACCAGTACAAACCTCAGAACCTGCACAAAATGTGCAGAAGTATAGTTTGAATACAAACCACAATACCTAGTAAGTACCAAGTCTAGCCTCAAAGAAGTACTAACGAGGGATCGACATCGACACTCACTAACAGCCCAATAATTTAAAGCATTAATAATATACGGAATAAATCATGATATCAACAATTAAGTACGAAAGCTCAAAATACAGTTTATACAGAATTTAGACATGCTCTACAAATAAATAGATCAAGTAAAATATCATCACCTCATTTCTCATATCAAAATATGGTACATGTCAACAATAACTATGTAAGGACATGCATGAGTCAAAGTACACATATGCATGCTCAGGATCCTTCTCAACACCTCACAACACAAATCCATGTGCCTGACATAGGCCACACGTCCAAACAAGCACCAAAAATCTGGGTGCCTACGTTCACAATCCCCAATATAACGTGGATAATCACCTGAGTTCGGAGGGACAGATCCATATCCAAGGATTGATCATTTTACATTAATAATCAATAACCAATAATCAATATCTGTTGAAAGTGTCCATAGTACCAAAATCATCAACATTCCTTAATAACCAACTCTCGACTCATGCATGTATATATGAAGCAATAAAATAAAGGAGCATTGGAAAATAACAACAAGAGCGCGGATAAAAGCTCATATGGCTAGAAAATGGCTATGGCTATTCATGTAAATCAATTTATTACAATGGCTCAATACACTTTTTAAGCATGCAAAAGTTTAGACATATTAGTTAACATGTGTCATTTAAGACATAGAAGCCACCAAATCATGGAGCAAATAAAATAAGTGTATGGATACAGATTAATAATAAAGCTCAACATGGCAAAATAATCCTTTATGCCCAAATCAACAAGTCATAATCTTAAGCATACTCCTAAATCATATTTATATATTATCTAGTAGTCATAAAATCAATTGAAACATGAATTTAAGTCAACAATACCAGATATGGTTAAAACCTAACTACACTTATATGCTTGTCACCACGCATAAATTGTAGCTCCTAAATCGTGCAACAAGTAGCAAATAGATCACCTATTGGGAGAATTTTCTCTTACAAGGATAGACAAGAGACTTACCTCCACCTAGTAATAGCTTCAACCTTCCAAAATAGACTTTCCTCTCAAGTCGACTCTCAAACGAATTCGAATCTAGTAAAAAAAATAACTTAATAACATCAAACAAAGCCACATGAATCAATCCCAAGTAATAAAGTTCCAATCTTTAATATCCCCGATAGTCAATAAAAGTTAATCCAGGCCCATATGGCCATAACCCGAGTCAAGGGGTATATTGCGACTACTCGTAACCCCTCGAGTTCAAATATGTGATTAGATTCCAAAATCGAGTCCAAATCGACCGTAAAATTCATCCTCTTGAGTTGTAGACAAAAACTCCAATTTTATCTTCAAATTCTCATGAATAAAGCGTATAAATCCATGGGATTTAAGATATATTGTCAAATCCAAGTGAAAATTACTAACCCAAGTGATGAAAATCTCCTAAAAAATCGCCTTTTACCGAGTTCTAAAACCTAAAATAATGAAAAATAATGTAAAAACTCAATTTAGAACCTTCCTGTTAAGCATCCTCACACTTGTGGGGCACTTGTTGCTTTTGTGGGCTTGTAGGCGTGGCCTTCCTTCACACCTACGACATCGCATCTATGATGATCCTTGTCGCAGGTGCTACCACTGTCAATCCATCAGCCCTCCGCAAATGCGCAGAAAATTCTTCCAGGTGCGACATCGCACATGTGCACTATAGTCTCGCAAGTGATACACACTTGCACTAAACTTGCCAATAACCACCAAAATAGTTTGAAAGCAATCGAAAACACACCCGAGGCACCCTGGATCCCGTCCAACCCAAAACATGCCTAACCATTCCGGATTCTAACGGAATTATGCCTTATTACTCTGGATTCGAACAAAACTTTGTACACAAGTTCTAATATACTAAATTAACCTATACAAAGTCTCGGAATGCCACTCAAAACCTGATAACTCAAAAGTCAACTCTTGATCAAATCTATGAACTCTTCAAATCTTCAAATTGCTAACTTACAACAAATAGAACCTAAACCTTCTATGAACCTCCAAATCCAAATACTAATATATGCTTAAGTCAAAAATCAGCATATGAACCTATTAGAACAATCAAATCACCAATCCGAGACCGTCTAATCAAAAATAAAACCTTAGTCAACTCTAACAACTTAAGCTTCCAAAATGAGACAAGTGTCCCAAATCCATCTCAAACCTTTTAGAAGCAAAACTGATCAATCCTGCAAGTCATAAAATAACAAACAAACATACGTTATGCATCAAATATGGGAATGAGGCTCAAATACACAAAATAACTGACTGAATCGTTGCAGGTCGATCCGTAACACATGGAGTCCCCCTTCCTACTTATCTATCCCTTTCTATTTACTTATTTCTAGAAAAATTTTATTATTTAGTTGAGATAGTTTACTCTTGTTAGATGCTCGGGATGATATGACACCGGGTTTTGGGAGTTTCTAAGACAGATATGGTCGTATTTAGACCCTTTCTCAGACTTATGTATTTATGAATTTAGTTTGGCAGTTATTTTGATTCTTACTTATATCACGACTCTGTTAATGACTTAATAATCAACTTCTATTATTGTTGTTGAATGGTTTTTGTCCTAGCAAGCGAATTAAGCGCCATCACGACCTTTTGTGTGATTTTGGGTCGGACAAGTTGGTATTAGAGCTCTAGGTCCTAAGGGTCTCATCCAAGTTACAAGTAGGCCCACTACAATCTTGTTGATTGGTACAGAGATGTCAGTATCTATCTGCGAGAGGCTATAGAGCTTTGGGAACTTTTTCCTTTCTTGATTCCTTATCATGTTTTGATTAATGTCTAAGTCTAAATCTTTTTCTTATACGCTCATACAGATGGTGAAAACACGTGCTTCAGCAGTGGGAGCAGGTGAGGGAGAGGCGGTACTACCACCCGGAGCTGGGAGAGGTAGGACCAAGGGCAGGGCCAAGGTTCCTACTAAGGGTCACATAGTCGGAGCCCGTGAGCGCACTAGGGCAGTTCCAGTGGATCCACCTACTAATCAAATAGTGAATTATATCATTGATGATCATGTTGAGGATCTTGCATCCGATCGGCATCCAGAGGGTTTTGTTACTGCACTAGCATTTCAAGGAGCTATGGCAATATGATCTGCTTCATTGATGGACTAACTCAGGCTGGAGTATTTCTAGCAGGCTTTGCCATATCTCAGGCTGAAGGGGGAACTCTAAGCTCTACCATTCATACTCCAAAGTAGGTAGCGGCAATGTTTCAAACACTAGGAGTATAGCCAGCTAGGTTGAGCAACCCATTATACCAGCTAGACTCATGGTTATGCCCGCCATGTGTACCGAGGAACAAAAGAGGATGGAGAGGGTTTAAAGGCTATATCCTCCTCACTTTGACGGTGGCTCTTTAGAGGATGTACATGATTTTCTTGACAGATGTCATCCGATGCTTCACAACTTGGGTTTGGTAGAGTCCAACAGGGTGGAATTCATGACATTTTAGTTGAGAGGATCTGCTAGGAGATTGTGGTAGATTTACGAGTAGGGTAGACTAGTAGTTCATCTCCTCATTCTTGGACTTAGTTCTTGCATCCATTTCTTGAGAGGTACATCCCATACACTATGACGTATGAGTTAAGAGGCCAGTTTAAGCATCTTTAGCAGGATCACATGTCTGTGATCGTGATGTAATATTAAACGTGGAAACAAGAAAACAAAACATAGAAGCAAGACGCTCTATGAATTATCAAGACAACAAGTAGGAACTAGTATACTTACCTTCTTGATGAAATCAAGGAGTACCTATACTATTTGAACGACCCTCAAGACAACGATTGTCTTGCAAATTGTTCGATCAAACAAGGAACAAGTTCAATTTGGAAGCACACCAAAATTGGACAAGTAAAAAGTCACACGAGATTTGGGAGCAAAGTGCTGCCGATTTTCTTTTATAAAATAATGTAAGGTCATGAAAATAATGTAGTCTTTAAGCTTATATAGAATGAGCCATTACCTAAATCAACTAGGAAAAGAATAACTAGTTAACCTAAATCAACTAGGAAACAAATAACTAATAAAAAGGCCACAATTTGGCTAAGTAAAAAGAATGGTCATGCAGGACCCCCAAGTAAGAGTAAATATCTTCCATAGCAACACAGTAATACAACATAAAAACAAATGTACATCATCAATAAATATTTCGTCCAACACAAGATGTGTGAACGCTTGACTCTTCTCCAAGGCTAACCAACTCCTTTTCTTGTCTTATCCAACATTGATGGCATGAACGTAGCTTGATCACGTTGACCTGCATCATTCTCCCCTTCTTGAGAAGATTTCGTCCTCGAAATTGAACCATCTTCATCTTTCAAAGCAACACAAGGAATCAAGTCAGTGACATTGAATGTCTTAGAAACAGCATAATCATCAGGCATATCTATGACATAAGCATTATTATTGATCTTCTGCAACACTTGAAATGAACCATCTCCTTGCGGCATGTTTACATATTCTTGTAAAACATCATCAACAATACTAGGCAAGGGGTGAACGTTAGTAGAAATTTCATCATTAGAGCTCAAGTAAACACCCTTATGAATTAGGCAAATTAAGAGTTTAGAACTATCATTACCTCTCAAATACTCACCTGGTTGCATCATGGCACAAATATTACCTGATAGGTTCGATGTTCTAGCATTGGTCATGGCTTCAGATTTAGGCACCATTGGAGCCTTAGATCTAGCCGCCTCTTTCAGTTCCCGCATGCGTTTATAATCATCACTAACCTATTGTGGTGTTAAGGGCTTAAGTACATAACTCCTGTCCTCCAGATTGTCCGTATAAGTGTTGGCCTTCCATCATGATCAACACATCTATCAAACAGCCAAGGCTAGCCCAATAGTAAATGGCACACCTGCATAGGCACTACATCGCACAAGATTTCATCTTGATAAGCTCCCACCTTGAACTTAATAAGTGCCTGCTTTACTACTTCTAATTCACCACATTCACTCAACCACTAAAATCGATAAGGATGGGGATGTTTCCTCGTAGGTATACTAAGTTGAGTCACTAACGTGTGGCTTACTACATTAGTGCAACTTTGGAATCGATTATCATCGAGCACACCTTTCCTTTCACCCTACATCTAGCATGAAACAAGTTCTCACGCTGCACATCTCCTTCCTCCTGTACGCTCATAGTGCTCAAGTTCCTATGAACCACTAAGAACATATTCACACCCTCTTCTTCTAACTCTTCCTCGCCGCACTCAACCAATTCCGTCCCCTTATCTTCCTCAATATCCTCTTCAATTTCTTCTTCACACACAGTACCATCATCAAGAATTAACATGGTCCATCGTGTTGGACAATCCTTAGCGAAATGTCCATAGCCTTTGCATTTGTGACACTGAAAAGAAGATGCACTAGGAGAATTGAGTTGAGTCTTAGAATTACCTCCGGACCCCTTAGGTTCAACCCCAGGTGCGGCAGCTTGGGCTAGCTTCTTAGGCTCTCGATTTTGGCTTGCTATAGGCTCTCGGGTTTTGCTTGCTCCCCCAGTGTTTGGTGTCTTCCACTCTTTGTTTCGACGTATGATAGTGGAATCGGAACCCCCTCTATATCGAGCTGCCCGACTTTCTTTAATCATCTTTTCGGCTTCAATGGCAGCTAAGAAAACATCATGAAGAGCAACAAATGCATGCAGCCTCAACTGATTGGAGATATCATTATTCAACCCATTCTTGAATCGGATGATTGCCTCTTATTCTTCTTCTTCGTCTTCCATGTCAAGTGATAGACGAATTTTCTCAAAGTCATCATAGTATTCTTCCATGGACTTCAACCCTTGTTTCAAATCATACAACTTCCGTAACTACTCTTGCTTGTGTCGTGGGTTTACATACTTACGGGTCATTATTTGCTTCAATTCCACCTAGGTTATGCGTGCAGGCTGGTTATGTCTAAGTCTGGATCTTTTCTCAACCTCCTACCAAGTAGAATCATAGGACTCGAAAGCAGCAATGGCATATGTAGCCTTCTTCTCCTCATACATATCATTAATTTTAAATATCCGCTCAATTTGATGCTTCTATTCTAAAAATCGATCAGGATCACTAGTTCCTTTGAAAGTAGGGATAGTAACCTTGATGCTGTTCAACTCACTGTCTCGGACATGGTCTCTTCCCCCTCGGTTTTGTAAGATTAGTTGGAAGTCCACATAATGCTCAGCATACTCATCAAACTCAAACTCTAAGTTCCTTCCACCAAAACCTCTAAGCCTCCCTCTCGGACCATGATCATAACCATGTCTTCCCATGTAATCTCGGCCTCCATTCCATTGCCCTACTCTCGAATTCCGGGGCCCAAAATCATCATCTTCAAATTCCTTGAACTCGGGTTGATCATCCCCTCAGGCTGCTCTTATATCCCGGACGACTGCTATGTTTCTCCAGGCTGACATTAATGGTGGTATGACACCCCGGGGAATCCTCATGGTCCTAACATTTTTAGCACCTCCGTCCCTCAGCTCGTTTTGGCGAGCTAACTCCACGAACTGCTCGGGTCTAACGATGGAACCGTCGCTAGTTCCTTCTCCGGCATGCTTCTGATTGCTAGAGGATCTTTCAATGTTCTCCACTCGGGCACCTAATTGCCTTTACTTCGGCCAAGAGGTCGGCCAAAGTAATGTTAGTCACAACCTTTTCTCCTTTCGTAGCCATGTACCTGCAAAAGAAACAAGATTAGAGAATGTGTTAAGGTTAGTCAAAAATACTCTCTCTCACTTTTTTGAATGACTCTCCGGTTTACTCAAATTTTCGGGTAGGATTTCACACTTATCTTCAAATTGGCTTCCTCTAATTGACCAATTTCCTTTGCGACCTTTCAAGTTCACAAGATCAATAGTTTTCTTCGGGGTGAGTGAAGTTATGTGACTCGATAGGCGGACAGCTATTTATGTGAGCACAAGAAGCCAAGAATTATCTACGAAAGTGGAAATTCTGAGTTTTAACACGAGGTCCTACAAGCTCAAAGATTAGTAATTACTTAAGTATGAAATTACCTAAGAATTACTAATTAGAATTAATGCAATCAAAGAAGGAAATTCGAAATAGAAGAGATAAGGAAATTTTAGAAGCTTTCCCACTTTAGTTTGGAGAAGACCAATCCTCTCTCCTTAGCCCTTAGGAATTTCGGTCCCCCTTCTCCTTTTCCAACACAAATTCGCCCCTCCTCTCCTTGTCCAAATAGAATTTCACTCTTTGAAACTTCTCCCTTTTGGATTGGGAGTTGTTTCCTCCTTGGACTAGAATTAGGATTTCCTATTCCTCCTCTTTCTCCTCCCAAATTCGGCCTCCCTTACACTTATAGGCCCTCTTCCATGTTTTTCAACAATACTCTTTCAAGAACAACAAATTAAAGTTCAAGAACTTCAAGAATTATAGGCAATCTTGTTAAGAACATTTGAGGATTCAAGAACCTCTTCAAGAACAACGTAAAACTCTTCAAGAACTATAATTTTAACTCCAAGAACTTCAAGATTTTCAAGATTCAATCATGCACCTTCAAGATTGTTGGTTTCTAATGATCAAGAACTTCAAGATTTGGTTCAAGAACGTTTTTTATCAATTAATCTTCAAGACTTCAATGCCTAGATGATTTAACAACTTCAATCACCTATCAACTTTCGGTTTTTCTTTTTTCTCTTTTTTTTTGTCATGTTTTTTTTTAATCAAAAATAAAATTTAAGAATTAGAACCTAAAACTAAGGCACAAAGAACAGGATTGGGATTGTAGAAACAAACCCGTTCCAAGCTCTGATACCAACTGATGCAATCTATCTCTGATACCAACTAATGCAGTATTAAACGCGGAAATAAGAAAACAGAGGATAAAAGCAAGACGCTCTATGAATTATCAAGACAACAAGTAGGAACTAGTCTACTTATCTTCTTGATGAAATCAAGGAGTAACTATACTATATGAACGACCCTTAAGACAACGATTGTCTTGCAAATTGTTCGATCAAACAAGGAATGAGTTCAATTTGGAATCACACCAAATTTGACAAGTTAAAAGTCACACGAGATTTGGGAGCAAAGTGCTGCGATTTTCTTTTATAAAAATAATGTAAGGTCCTGAAAATAAGGTAGTCTTTAAGCTTATATAGAATGAGCCTTTACCTAAATCAACTAGGAAAAGAATAACTAGTTAACCTAAATCGACTAGTAAACAAATAACTAAAAAAAAGCCACAATTTGGCTAAGTAAAAAGAATGGTCACGCAGGACCCCCAAGTAAGATTCAATGTCTTCCATATCAACACAATAATATAACATAAACACAAATGTAGATCATCAACAAATATTTCGTCCAACACAAGATGTGTGAATGCTTGGCTCTTCTCATGAGGCTAACCAACCCCATTTCTTGTCTTATCCAACATTGATGGCATGAACGTAGCTTGATCAGGTTGACCTGCATCAGGTCGAGTATAAGGTGAGATTCACAGAGTTGTCCCATTATTTTACTTTCCTAATCCCTACCGAGGCTGAGAAGGTGAGGCAATTTATTGAGGGATTGACTTATGGCATCCAGGTTGCGCTGGATCGAGAGTCAGAGATGGGGACTACCTTCCACTAGTCTGTTGAGATATCTTAGAGAATCAAGCATATTCGTATTCAGGGGAGAGACTCCATGATAAGAGAGAAGGGGCCTTGTAGTTTTGGTAGTTTTAGTGGTATTTCATCTGGAGATAAGAATAATTTTAGTAGAGGCCATCATGGCAGGCCAACTCATTCTGCACAATATGTAGCTCATAGTGTAGTGTCTCGATCATCTTTTAGCACTCTAGTTCCATCATATTTCAGTGCCTCCCAATGAGTTCGTATCACGCTTTATCAATTTGGGGTTCTTCCAGTGGGTATTCGGGTAATCAAGGGTATACTTAGGTTTAGCAGCCAGAGTGTGTAGAGGTTGGACATGTGAGGAGGTATCGCCCCAGCTTTGCTAGTGGCGCAACTCCATAGATTTTTCAGTCATTTTTCCTGCAGCAATCTATCCATCCCTACCTAGACAACTAGAGGGGAGGACATGCCACTAAAAGTTCCCCTAGGGGAGAGGCCCAGGTCCGTGGCGGTCAGATCGACAGTGGTCAGGCTCGTTTTGCTTTCTGGCATTGATCTAAGGTAGTAGCCTTAGATACTATAATCACAGGTATTGTTTCATCTTCTCATAGAGATGTTTTTGTATTGTTTGATCCGATATCTACCTATTAATATCTCATCATCTCCTTATTTGGATATACCTCGTGGCTCTGTTGATATTACTATTCAGGTATTTACACCCGTCGGCGATTCTATTATGGTGGATCGTGTATATGATCTTGTGTGATTACCATTGGGGTTATGAGACTAGGATTGATCCTCTATTGCTGAATATGGTAGATTTTGATGTAATTTTGGTAGATTTCTTGATTTTCATGTTAAGACTGTGATAATGGGTATGCCTGGGTTACCAAGATTGAAATGAAAGGATTCTATTGGTCATACCCCTAGTAGGGTGATCTCATTTCTAAAGGCTTAACGGATGGTTGCAAAAGGGTTTTTGGAGTATCTAGATTTTGTTAAAGATACTAGTGCTGAGACTCCTACTGTTGATTCATTCCCAGTAGTGGGGGAGTTTTCAAATACTTTATCTGCAGACCTACCAGGCATGCCACCCGATAAGGATATTGATTTTGGTATTGATTTCATGTTGGGCACTCAGCCCATATATATTTCAGCCCTAGTTGAGTTGAAAGAGTTAAAAGAGTAGTTGTAGGAGTGTTGGATAAGGCATTTATCAGGCCTAATGTATCCCTTTGGGGTGCACTTGTGTTATTTGTAAAGAAGAAGGATGATTCAATGAGGATGTGCATTGATTACAAGCTGTTAAACAAGGTCACTACAAGAACAAGTATCCCTTGCCTCATATTGATGCCTTGTTTGATCAGCTTCAGGATGCCAGGGTGTTCTTGAAGATTGATTTTAGACTTAGCTATCATTAGTGAAAATTAGGGCTTCTGACATCCCTAAGACAGCTTTTAGCACTTGTTATGGCATTATGAGTTCTGAATGATGTCTTTTGGTTTGAATAATGCTCCAACAGCTTTCATGCGTCCGATGAACATTGCATTCAAGCAATATTTTGATTCTTTTGTCAGTGTATTCATTAATGATATCCTGGTATATTCTCTTAGTAGGGAAGAGCATAAACAACACTTGAGGATTGTGCTTCAGCTTATGAGGGAGAAAAAGTGGTATGCCAAATTTTCCAAGTGCGATTTTTTGTTAGATTCAGTAGCCTTCTTGAGTCTCATGGTGTCCAGTGAAGGTATCAAGGTTGATCCGAAGAAAATTAAGGAAATTTATGGTTGGACTAGACCTTCTACAACTGTAGAGATTAGAAGTTTTTGGGTTTGGATATTGTTTTGTCGAGGGGTTTTCATATTGCAGCCCCATTGACCAAGTTGACTCAGAAAAGTGTTCCTTCTAAATGGTCTGGTGAATGTGAGAAAGAGATTTCAGAAGCTCAAGACTGCTTTGATCACAACCGCATTGTTAGTGCTGCCAACAGGTTCAAGGCCATACATGGTGTATTGTGATGCCTCACACGTTTGTCTTGGGGCATTTTAGATGTAGGATGGTAGGGTGATTGCTTATGCATGATGACAGTTGAAGCCCCATGAAAGGAATTATCCAGTACATGATTTAGAGTTAACAACTATTGTGCGTGCACTTAAGATTTGGAGGTATTAATTGTATGGTGTATCATGTAAGGTTTATACTGATCATCAAAGTCTTCACAACCTGTTCAAGAAGAAGGATTTGAATTTGAGGCTGCAGAGGTAGCTTGAGTTGCTTAAGGATTACGATATCACTATCTTGTACCATCCCGCTAAGGTAAAGGAGGTGGCAGGTTCCTTGAGTTTAATGGCAGGGAGTACAGGTAGTTTAGATTTTCAAATAAGCATTAAAAGTTTTGGTTGGGAGATCATTAGCTACCGATCACAACCATGCACGTGGCATGGAGTCCGATCACCGCTCGATCAGCTGAGCTGTCTCACCCAAATGTATGAAGGTTGACAGAGAAACACGATACCACTATGCTCATGGCATGGAGTCCGATCTCCACTTGATCTGTTGAGGTCTCTCACCATGAAGGAATATGGATTGACCTAGTGATACGAATCAAATACAATAATAGGAAGGAGGAACCACTATTTGCAGCATGGTGTCCGATCTTCGATTGATCTGCTGAGCTGTCTCTCCATAATTCCATGTGGATTGATATGGGAAAATAAACTGATGCTAGAAATAAATTCATCCCAATCAAGGGGAATAATCTCATCATAATTCATCTCTCAATCATCTCCTACAACGACACGTGTAGCTTCGGGCGTGGGTCGTAACAACCCACTCTTCCTCGGTGTGCTAACGATACTCCCAAAAAAAAAAAAAAAAAAAAAAAAAAAA
>MCJB01050133.1:25566-61545 GCA_002018475.1 Nicotiana obtusifolia
AAAAAAAAAAAAAAAAAAAAAAAAAAAAATATATATATATATATATATATATATATAAAAGAAATACGTATTCATCTTATAGCCTTTCATAACATCTTTCATTCCATTAGCACCCTTGGCCATACATAATGATTTTCATTCTTGGCACACGGCCGCATGTCATATTTTATACTTTAATTTCATAACCTATGTCTTAAATCATTGGAAATTCATAGAAATGTGTTCAAACTATTGGAAGATCAGAACTTCATAGTCACGAGCAAATAACTATTTAAAAGTAAGTGCTAAAACATTTTCAAGGAAAGAGCATGACATTGGCAATTAACACATGTCTAGAATTTCTTGAGCATTTGGCAATTCTAACATTTGAAATGTTATGGCTATAAACACATGATTACACATGATCTTGAATATTTCAGATAAAATTCAACGAGTAGGGAATTATGGTTCCATATGTATCGTAACTCAAGATCATAAGCCTTTGAAACATCAATCATACTTGGAACATTTTGCCAATGGATATTAATATAATAGGGGCAATTGGAACATGAATGAGTACATAAGAACTTGTTAAATCAATCATTAGAAGTAATCCGGAACATTAGAAGTCATATTTTGAGAAAACCATGCTTAGAGTTTAGAAGGAATTCGTGGAATCCGATTCTACGGAAGGAGTTTAGCCAACATACCTAAATTTCGCCCCTTTAATGATACTACGATGATGCACTACACCAAACACATTCAATCTACAGTAACAACATCCAATGGGTTCAATATTAGTGACAAATTTCATAATTTAGGCCTTTAGGCACTTTATCAAACACCTAGTGGACATACATCTCTACAACTCTTAACCATAGAATTTGTTCATCCATGATGCAGGTCAACCTGATCAAGCTACATTCATGCCATCAATGTTGGATAAGACAAGACAAGGCATTGGTTAGCCTTGGAGAAGAGCCAAGCGGTCACACATCTTGTGTTGGACGAAATATTTGTTGATGATGTACATTTATGTTTATGTTGTATTATTGTATTGCTATGGAAGACATTGACTCTTACTTGGGGGTCCTGCGTGGCTATTCTTTTTACTTAGCCAAATTGTGGCCTTTCTGTCAGTTATTTGTTTCCTAGTTGATTTAGGACAAGGCTAATTCTATATAAGCCTAAGGACTTCATTATTTTCAGAACCTAACTTTGATATTCAATACAAAAATCGGCAACAACTTTGCTCCAAACTCGTGTGCTTTGAACTTGTCTAATTTTTGGTGTGATTCCAAATTGAACTCGTTCCTTTGTTTGATCGAACAGTTTGCAAGACCATCGTTGTCTTGAGGGTTGTTCGTATAGTATAGGTACTCCGTGACTTCATCAAGAGGGTAAGTAGACTAGTTCCTACTTGTTATCTTGATAGTTCATTGAGCGTCTTGTTTCTGTCCTTTATCTTGTTTTCCGTGTTTTTTATTGCATCAATCCAAGTACCACCTTTTACCAATAATTAATCCCACTATCATCCTTAAGTAATTTATAACTTCCATCATCACATGCATGTCCAACCATCCACGCCCAACCAACAAAATTCCATTGAATAATCACCCTTCAATCTCTACAATGGCTATGAATGTAAATTGGGAACTTATGGCTTCCAATCACCATCCCATAATTTCCAATACATAATTCATACGTATATACCCATAGTAAATCCATGTATCTAAGTCTAGGATGTGGGATTACCTTTTGGAAGAAATCTAACAAAACCCTCCTTTGAGTTCTTGAAGAAATTTCTTGAAATCTAATGATTTCATCGTGGATTGAGTTAGTTCTAGTGTAGAATTGATGGAATAAAACACCAAACTAGTGAGGAATACTCACCTTGAAGGTAGTAGGAGTTGGGGGTCTTGAGAGAAAGAGGAGAAAAGCTCCAAAAATTGGCCAAGTTAAATGGGAGAAGTGAGCTCCTGAAATGCCCCTTTGTTAAAAAAAAAAATGATGTGTGTGTGTACCTATGCACTCTTCAAATCCCTGAAGCCCTTATTTGTTCCACATTCTATTATTACCTACGCATGTTGTGTAGCTCTCATGCGTAGCGACGCAACTGTGTGGCTGCACAGCTACCTTCCGTTAAAAGGACCATAAGTTTTTGTAGAAATATCCAAATGACAAACAGTTTGATGTGTTGGAAACTAGATTTAAAGGGTTACGTTTTAGGGAAACAATTAATTGAAAATAAATTTTCTATTGATAGGTTTATACCCATTCAAGTTCAGGTGATGTGAAAATTAGGACATCTTTTCCACTTAATATTTCTAGCTCGTTCCAAACAATTTCTTCCCACTTATAAACCTCCTTAAAATGTTCCAAAACACCTTAAACATGTAATTTCATTTCAAAATGATGTGGTTTTATCTCATAGGTCCCAAATCATAAGGAAAATTGACGGGGCCTTACAAACCCCTCCACCAATCGGTGATAATGCCTAGCCAAACCCATAAAATTCCTGATCTCTATGGCTGTAGAAGGTCTAGGATAACTCAGAACTGCCTCAATCTTATTCTGATCCACCTTGATCCCCTCACTGGTAACCAAGCGGCCCAAAAATGCCATTGAATCCAACCAGAACTCACACTTACAGAACTTGGCTTAAAACTTCTTCTCCCTCAAAACCTAGAGCATTATCCTCAAATGTCGCTCGTGCTCCTTCCTACTACGAGAATACACCAGGATATCATCAATGAACACAATTGACAAAAGAGTCAAAATAAGGCTAGAAGACACTCTTCATTAAATGCATGAATGCTACTGGGGCACTATTCAAGCAAAAAGACATCGCCAAAAACTCATAACGCCCATATCAAGTCCTGAAAGCCGTCTTAGGAATGTCCGAAGCCTTGATCTTCAACTGATGGTATCCCGTTCTCAAATCAATTTTGGAGAATACTCTAGCACCTTGAAGATGATAAAACAAATCATTAATTTGGGGTAGTGGATACTTAATCTTGATGGTAACCTTGTTGAATTGCCTGTAGTGAATGCACATCCTTATGGAACCATTTTTCTTCTTCACAAATAGCACTGCTACACCCCAAGGTGAAACACTCGGCCTGATGAACCTCTTATCTAGTATTTTCTACAACTGTTCCTTCAATCCATTCAACACTGCTGGAGCCATGTGATACGGTGGAATAGATATAGGTTGAGCGCCCCAATGCCAAATCAATACCAAAATAAATACCCTTATTGAGTGGCATGCCTGGTAAGTCTAAATGGAACATATCTGGAAACTCTCTCACTATAGGGATTGAATTAACTGTAGGTGCATCAGCACTGATATCTCTAACAAAAGCCATGTACGCCAAGCACCCGTTCTCAAGCATCCATTGAGCTTCTAGAAAAGAGACCATACCCTACTAGGAATATGACCCAAAGAACCTCTACATTCCAACCTTGGCAAACCCAGCATAGCCAATATTTTGGTCCTAGCGTGTCAATCAAGAATAGCATGGTACAAAGATAACCAATTCATACCCAAGATCACATCAAAACCCACCATATTAAGTAGCAGAAGATCAACCTTAGTCTGATAGCCCTCAGTAGAAACCACATAAGAATGATAGAACCATAATATAATCCCCAACGAGTGTAGACACATAAATAAGAGTAGCCAAAGAATCACGAGTCATGTCCAAAATCGAAGCAAAGTAGGATGACACATACGCATAAGTAGAACCCAAATCAAATAAAATTGAAGCATCTCTATAACAGACCTGAACAATACCTATAATAACGACATCAAATACTACTGCCTCAATCCTACTAGCGAATGCATAATAACGAGTCTGGCCTCCTCCTCTATGACGACCTCTGCCCACCTTTCCTCCACCTCTAGCTGGGCGTGCAGTGGAGTAGCATCTGGAGTGGGAATCATGGCCAAAGTACCCTAATGAGATGTGAGAGCACTTGGTGAATGTTGTGAGTGGTTTTCCTCTGAAAATGAAAGAGATTGAGCCTTACTGACCTTATATAAAGGTACCAAGCACAGGGGCTTCGTCGGTTCATAAAAGATGTGTCTGTAACACCCTAAATTTTTAACTAATATTGGCATTCTCGATTGAGCATCTTTATAATGAGGATAGATTTTACTACGCACTTCCTAAACATGAATTTGACAATATATGAAAATTGCTTGCTTTAGATTATGTTAATACTGACCAAGAAGTTCCATGGTGTTGCTATGTGTAACACTTAATATCATTTTAATGAATTGTTATGAAATACATTAGATATTTAAAGTTTTGGGCTGCCACCCTTTTTGTATTTATCCAAAGAAGAAAAGTTTGGGCAGCCACCTTTTGTTCATCCTTATCCAATGTGAGATATACTGTCATCCTTGTAAGATATCCTTAAGAACCTCCTCTCATATTTCAGTCCTTCATTCCAAAGAAAACCCCTACCTTCGCTCTTTCTTATCACATGAAACACTACACGATAACCATCAAGAAATTTTCACTAAACCAACCAGCCAAACTAGTTCTTTATGAAGCTCAAGTTGCTCCTCTCTTTTGTGGTAATTTAATAAATCCGTTTTTACACTAGACAACTATTAGTGTTAGCTTTATATCTTCTTGTGTAGGCTCTATTTTAAGTGATCCAAGCTTTGCTGGAAAGATATTTATAGCTCTATAACTCTTATTCGGGCACCAAAACCTAGATTTGCTTGTATTTACTCGAAAGTGGATCATAAAGTACAGAGCAGGTGCTGCCCAGACTTTTTGTTTTACAAACCCTCTCTGTATTACTGTTAGTAATTTTAGCATAACGTTTTTTTACAAAACTGATATTGGGGTGATTCAAGAGTTCCTGAGTCCCTAAGACATATGTCTACAACTTTAATGAAGGCTATGCAGTCTAGTTTGTCCGATTAAATCTTCAAAACTGAGCTACAACACAAGAGAGTGGTACTGTCCAGAATTTCTGTTTCAAAAATTTAGGATGATTTTCACCAATATCATGTTTAGTTTGACATATTAAATCACCGAACTTATATAGATATTTGATTATGTATTTAAGGTATATATACCCTTGTAAAATCTAAGGGGAAGTGTTTGAGGAAGTGGACGGATTTGGTTGGTCTATGGCGTAGACGATTCGAACGTCCTCAAGTTGTGCTTGAACTGTTTTGTGGTAAAATACAAAGGTTTGTGTATATACTTGAAGTGTTACTCTTTTTAATTGCTGGAATATTTTAAAATAACTTGAGCTTTTCTTTCCATTGTCTTCACTTAATATCATTGTATTCGTGTTAATCATGTATTGCAAGATATTCGTTAATTTCCCACTTGTATGGATTGCTTGATCATTGTGCATTCTTGTTGGGACTCTGGCCTTGTTGTGGTAGTGACTTTGTCATTCATCTCGGCATGCCTCTTGATTTGGATCTTTTTCCATCTTGACTTTGGATTTGACATTTCAGCTATCAATGACTGAAAAGGGGAATTAGAGAATTTAATGGCTCCAAGTCCAAGTTTATAGGCCACTAAGCTCTATGCTTAGCAATAGTTATTTTCTATCGTAGGTAATGTACGGGACGAGATTTGAAGACGAGCTTATGAAGTAGTCTTTTTGGGAGCATTTATGGAGATCACATTTGCATATGCACATAGGTTTTGTACAGTTTTGGGACTTGTACATGATCTACATGTCATACTTATGTATGTTATTTTGGAGGCTTGTTGGATCTCAAGACCAAAATCTTGTAACATGTAATTTGGTAACTTGTTTTGCTATTTTAGGGTGTGTTAATAGCTCAAGTCTTGTAACATGCTGAATTTACACTTTGTCTTGTAAAAATGTGCAAAGGAGAAGACTCGTTTTCCTATTATACTCGCTAGTTTGAAATTCGTGGAAAATATCAACATGCAGTGATGTTGAACAAAAAGTATAATTTTGTTAGGAAGTTGCTTTAAACGTATTGATTATTCGAGAAGGGTTGTATCACTTTATCTTGATATTTTGACATTTATTTCATTTAAAAAATTTTACAAAGTGTATTTTCAAAATTAAAAATATTGCACCTTGAAACCTTTATTGCATGGGCCTATTTTCGCTGCTAAATTATTATGAATGTCATTTTAGATTAATATCTTCTGAATGTTGTAAGTAGTTAGTTAGATTTGTTTCGTAAGTAGCACCCTCCCAAAGGGGTTGCTACAGGGTCACCCCGCTTTGACTCTCGTGCCCGGTGAGACAGCTGGCAAAATCTGGTCACTTGTAGTTGCCTCCTCTTCCCGGCAACATATCGCCATCTGATTGGATGCGCGAAAATCTAGACTTACCAAGGTTTTATTAAGTAGTTGTGGGTTGGAACATCATTCCCCCCTTCGAAACATACATTCCCAAATGCTGAATCGTGGACCATCGCGATGATCTCATCATTGCCTCCCGCCGTGGGGAATAAATGAGGGTATTGCTATTTCATATCTTCTTCAGCTTCTCATGTTGTTTCTTATTTATGTTTATTCCTCCAAAGTAATTTGACTAAAGCTACTTCTTTAGTTTGTAGCTTACGAATTTGACGATCTAGAATGGCCACTGGAACTTCTTTGTAGAAAAGATCTTCTATGACTTGAATATCTTCAACAAGGATGATGCGGGATGGATGAGTCAACCATTTTAGAAGCATAGATATGTGGAATACTAGATGCGCTGCTTCAAGTTCCGAGGGCAACTCAAGCTTATAAGCCACTCTACAGAACTTCTGAATGATTCAGTATGATCCGATATACCGGCGGCTAAGTTGGCCTCTTTTGACAAATCTCATCACTCCTTTCATAGGCGACACCTTCAAGAACACCCAGTCTTC
The DNA here is from genome assembly GCA_002018475.1 of Nicotiana obtusifolia. Lineage (NCBI taxonomy): Eukaryota > Viridiplantae > Streptophyta > Magnoliopsida > Solanales > Solanaceae > Nicotiana > Nicotiana obtusifolia. The sequence goes on from MCJB01050133.1 coordinate 32,426, forward strand.
CACAGCAAACTCCAATTCTCACTGCTGGTTATCCGAGTAAGATTTTTGCCTGCTCTGAGCGGTCAATGATTGGTTTTGAATTGTTTTCACATTTTCCATATCCTGTTGCACCAACTCCGGACCTACTAATTTTGTTTCACCAACTTCGAACCAGCTGATAAGAGATCTATAATTCCGTCCATATAGGGCCTCATATGGTGCCATTTGAATGTTAGAATGATAGATGTTGTTGTAAGCAAATAGGTAATCCTCCCAATTACCCTTGAAGTCCAAAACACAAGCTCGTAGCATGTCCTCGAGTGTCCGAATAGTACACTCGGCGTGACCGTTAGTTTGGGGATTGAAGGTTGTGCTAAGTTTGATCCTTGGCCCCAACCCTTATTGGAATGATGTCCAAAAGTTAGTCATAAATTGGACACCTCGGTTTGATATGATGGAAACAAGAGTCCCATGGAGTCGAACTATTTCCTTAATATACAACTTAGAGTAATCTTCAGCTGAGAAAGTAGTCTTTACTGGTACGAAATGAGCCGATGTGGTGAGGCGGTCTACGATGACCCATATGGAATTGGATCATTGGCGCGATCAGGGCAGTCCAGTCATGAAATCCATATTGATTACTTCCCACAGCAACCCTCATGGTTTCTGATGTTCAACCTTAACTTGTTGGCAATTTGGACACCGAGAAACGTACCCTGCAATGTCCCTCTTCATGCCGTTCCACTGGTATAGCTGTTGAAGATCGTGGTACATCTTGGTTGTCCTCGGATAAACGGAATACCAGGATTGGTGAATCTCCGCCATGATTTGCTCTCGGAGTCCCCCGACATCCGGTACACATAGTCGGTCCCTGCATCTAAGGACCTCGTCCTCGTATAACTCGAACACTTGCTTCTTTTGAAAAGGGATGCTCCCTCTTATCTTTACCAAGGATGGGTCGTCAAATTGCCGCGCCTTTACTTTGGCTACTAGTGAGGACTCTGCTGCATTTTGTACTATGGCTCCTTCGTCACCGATATTAAGCAACCATACACTTAGGTTTGCCAATAGGTACAAGTCTTTAGTTATTTCTAACTTATGCTTTTCTACATGTCGTAGACCGCTCATTGATTTCTGACTTAACGCATCAGCTACTACATTGGCCTTCCCGCGGTGGTACAGAATATCCACATCAAAGTCCTTTAACAACTCGAGCCACTTTCATCGTCTCAAATTCAAGTTTTTTTTGCTTGAATATATACTGCAAGATCTCTTGTGATCGGTGAATATGTCGACATGAACTCTACACAGATAGTGTCTCCATGTATTTAGAGCGAAAATGACAGTTGTTAGCTCCAGATCATGGATCAGATAGTTTTTCTCATGTTTCCTCAACTGCCTGGAATCATATGCAATAACTTTCCAGTGCTGCATTAGTATGCTGCATAAGGCTACTCTGGAGGCATCACATATATGACGTATCCCTCGAGTCCTTCAGGAAGAGTCAATAATGGTGCCGAGGTTAGCTTGTCCTTTAGATTTTGGAAGCTCTTCTACCATCGGTCCGGTGGAACTTAGCTACCTTGCGCATCAACTTCGTCAAGGGAGTAGCAATGGATGAGAAATTCTCCACAAACCTTCGATAGTAACCAGCTAAGCCCAAGAAGTCGGTTATGGGACTTGGCCAATTCTTAACTGCTTCAACCTTTTGGCTATCAACGTTTATACCTTCACCGGATACTATGTTCCCAAGGGACACCACTGAGTTCAACCAGAACTCGCACTTGGAAAACTAGGCGTATAACTTGTGATCCCAGAGCGTAAGTAGGACCTTTTGCAAATGCTCTGCATGCTGTACTTCCAATCACAAGTAGACCAAAATATCATGAATGAAAACGATCATAGAGACATCCAAGAATTGCATCCATGAAGGCTAGTGGTGCGTTAGTTAGGCCAAAAAACGTAACAAGAAACTCGTAATGGCCTTATCTGGTTTGAAAGGATTTTTGTGGAACGTCTTCTTCTTTAATCTTTAACTTATGATACCCATATCTAAGATTGATCTTCAGAAAACACCTAGCGCCTTGCAGCTGATCAAACAAAACATCGATCCCTGGAAGCAGATACTTGTTCTTGATGGTCAACATATTCAATTGTTGGTAGTAAATGCATATCCTTAATGAACCATCTTTCTTTTGAAAAAATAGCACTGGGGCTCCCCATGGGGAAGTACTGGGTCAAATAAAGCCCTTAACGGGAAGGTCCTTCAGCTGATCTTTCAATTCCTTCAACTCAGCAAGAGCCATCCTCTACGGGTTAATAGATATCGGCTGCGTGTCAGGTGGAATATTGATGGCAAACTCAATCACCCATAGATATCGGCTGCGTGTCAGGTGGAACATCGATGGCAAACTCAATCACCCTCTCGGGTAGAACACCCGGGAGCTCATCCGAGAAAACATCAAGAAATTTATTGATGATTGGAACCGACTGTAAGGCGGGTAGCTTCGCCTCTGCATCATGCACTCGTACCAAATGGTAAAAGCACCCTTTTTTGATCATCTTTTGATCCTGAAAGTAAGAAATAAAACCCTGAAGGTAAGAAATAAACTTCCTTTTTGGCGCTACAACGTGGCCCTTCCCTTTGATAACGGACTCTCCCAGAAAATGAAACGAATAACTTTCTTCCAACAATCCACTGTAGCATAACAAGAGGCTGTAGCATAACAAGAGGCCAGCATATCCATTCCCATGATAACATCAAATTCTATCATTTTTAATTCATTCAAATCAGCCAAGGTATGGTGATCATGAATCATTAGGTCACAACCTCGATATACCCCCTTAACTATCACAGACTCACCCACCGGCATGGTCACTTTGAACGGTTGTAGTAGTAATTCAGGTACATTACCACATTTTCCAGCAGCAAATGAAGTAATATACAACAGTGTAGAACCTGGATCTATCAAAGCATACACATTAATGGAAGGCGCGGACAATATACCTATGATCACAGCTGGTGAAGACTCCAAATTCTGACGACCTCACAATGCATAGATATGATTCTGTTGTTTCCCACCAGTTCATCGGTCGTATACCCTGCTCATGAGGATGTGTTGTCGATGAAGAAGATGCTGCAGATCCTACTGGAGGTACCACGCTACCCATATTTCTCATTGGGAAAAAGCGCATGATGTGGTCGGGCTGCCCACAAGAATAACCCAAATTTGACCCTAGCGGCAATGCACAAAATGATTCCTACCACATCGGCCACAATGTGGCATCGGGGTTTTAATTCGGCAAGTCCCCACTATTCTGCGAACCTTGCCCTCGGACGTTCCGGCCTTGATTGGAATAAGTGGTTCGTTCTTGATACTGGCCCTGAGAATGCTATGGAATGTTAGCCATCGATTTTGGTGACTTCCGTAGAAATGTGGACCTAAACTCGCCTCGAAACTCTCCCGTATCTCCTATGGGTCGGGCCTATTAGATTGTCGGGTTCTCCAGTTGCTTGCTGTAGCCTCTTGTGATCCTCTAAGTTCTATGCATAGGCCTGAATACGGGCAATATCCATAATCGGATTTAGGGAAGCTGTGGTAGACTCATTTATTAGATGCAGCCCCAAACCGGCCACAAATCGATGTACTCGATCACTCATCTCGGCCACCACCGATGGAGCATACCTAGCCAAAGAGTTAAATTGCATGATGTACTCCTGGACACTTATATTACCATGCTCCAACTGCAAGAAGTGGTCTTGTCTAGCTCAGCAGAGTTCAACGGGCATATACTACTGTAAGAATGCCACAGAAAATTCCCGCCATCCTGCTGCTGGAGAAAGAGGTCCCTTAGATTTTTCCCAAGTCTCATACCACACCACAACTGTATCTTTCAACATGTAAGAGGCAAGATCTACGGTCTCAATGTCAGTGGCATGTATCACTCATAAAGTCTGTTTTATCTGGTCTAAAAAGTTCGATGGATCTTTGTTTGAATCTATTCCTGTGAATATCGGGGGGTCCAAATTTATGTAATCTCGAATTCTTGTGCTGACTGCTTCATTTGAAGTGGTGAAACCTAGCGCTGGGCATGAGAGGCCACCAACCGAGTTAACAACTGTACTGCACTTCTCATATCCAGATACTGTTCATACTCAATCGAGATAGGAACAGGAGGTACATTAATTTTTCTATGCTGCTTTGGGGGTGGTAGTGTTGTCTCCGAAGCTTGAGTCCCGGCCCCATTGTAAAGTCCATGTTGACCCATAGGGGCAGGTGGCACCTGACTGGTGCCTTCTCCTGCTTCTTAGTTCAATCCTTGAGCAAGTGCTTGACGTCTTGTGATAGGAATTTCTATAAACATAAACATGACGGGGATCAGAACCGAATACTTACGACACAGCTGTACTGCACAATCTAGATTAGAAAGAGGGGTATTTATCCTCGATGTCCTATAGCCTCCTACTCATAAGTATTGTGCACAAAATACTAATAAACAAGACTCTACTAGATACGTATCGTAGACTTCCTAGGACACGACCGGCTCTGATACCAAGTTTGTCACACCCCAACATTGGGAGATGCGATCGGCACACGATGCTCGAAGGCTCGTGTGAACCGACGTATGCTCTTATATCTCTTCCTTTCATAAGAAATCTTGGCCATGGAGGCCTCCAATTAATAGTCATCAAAATTAACATGTCTGCAGCTAATTAACTAAGAAACATTGGCATTTTGTACATGACCATCACTGCCAACAACATTGTCATACCCGACCACTATATGCAACCGAACACTAATACTAGTCTGAAGGCCTCTAAGAGTACCAAAAGATACATACATATTACACAACTTGGGCCGGACAGGGCCTCACCATACCCAAAACATTTATGACATCAGCTTCAATGCCTGTCGAGTTCTGAATAGCTACTCCGAAGGGGTGGAGAGCAACAACCAATCAGCTGGAAAAGCACCCTCCGGGGGAGGAACGTCACCGGGTCGATCTGCACCTGTGGGCATGAAATGAACACAGCACCCAAAAGACAAGGCCGTCAGTACGGAAAATATACTGAGTATGTAAGGCTATACATGTAAGTCAGAGATATAACATAAGAGATATGAGTACGTAATCCCTTACTAGACACCAAGGACAAGCCACCAGGAGCGTAAACAAAACTGTGTAGACTATGAAACATGAATCATAATTGCATGAAACTCTTGTGAAACCAAGCCACCCATTGGGGCCATACATCAGTTTATATTATGCTTATCTTCGTCCACTCTTTGGGCACAGTTTATCACTCCATACCTAGTAGTATTGGTTCCTTCCATTGAATGGCAGCTCCGTGAAACTAGTAACTTCTTCAAATGTCGGTACTAAAACACAGTCGGCAAACTTGAACACCACCTTAGCCGCATCCCAGAACTCTATCAGCAAGTGAGTGAGCACTCCCATCAACATGTTAATCTTGGGGATATTTTGATTGATTTCCATTTCCTAAAGTAGGTAAAAGAAAGGTTTTGGTAAGTGTTTGCTTCAGATCTTTAGATGTCTTGTTAGGTTTGTTTGTATTTCCACAGAATTCATATGTTGGGTGCATGAACCGTTGACATTAGGATAGCTTTCCTAATTGTGTGTAGATTCTAAAGACCGACTCAACTGGTGGTTTCTCTATTGTTGATGAAAGAGAGTCACCAACTAATATTTAAAGGTATACTAAGGTACTTATTTAATTACTAAATGTAATATTTTTATTGGTATGCTAACCGGTGAGACTATGGGTAAGGATTCTTATTCTTCTAAAGATAAGGTGTTAGGCACCCCTTAAAATCTACCTGAGGTAGCTCCATAGGACTTAGACTAGAGTTGGACTAATTATTTGTACTATGCCATGACTAGTGTTCTAAGGGTATAGCCTACCTTATATTGGGATATAATATCTATAAGGTGAGAGTATGATTTAAAGAAGATGGATTTAAAGAAAAGCCTTTAGGAAATTAGTGTTAGTATATATAAGCTTAAAAAGAACTTTAAAAGATGGAACATTTGTATAAAATGTGAAATGGAAGCCAAGTTAAAGCACTTTGTTTCCTAAATCATGGAGGTTCATGTTATTCTATTGTGGTGAAAGTGTTATAAAAATGATCCTAAGCTGTATCTTGGTTTGAAGTAAAAAACTATTTGAAAGCCTTTGTTTTAGCGTAGCAGCGACTAAATCTTCCGAAATAGTTTATTCCCTTTTAGAAAATTAAATCGCGACAATTCTGATTTTCATTTTGAAAAGAGGGCTGCCACCTTTGTTAAGCCGTTAGGCTTCAAAAATATTTAAGGAGAAGGTTAGCGAGGCATAATGAATTGATAACAAGCTCATGATTAGTGGTTATAGAATTAATCACTAACTAGGGGTTCTTTTTTATCCTAAATTCTTTAAGGCTAACATTCAATTCAATATATGCTTGTCATATATATAATGAGATATAACAACAGGAAAAACTACAATGGTTAATGACATAGTGCAACTGAAGATTAACGAAACAGTAAGTAAAGAGGTGAAGGGAAAGAAGTTACTCGGGGAGGTTTGGGCCTCAAAAGGTAGGCCCAACAATTACAATGACGAGCGATGACAGATCCTTGGACCACAGTATAGCTGGACTTAGGCGTGAGTTTTTAAAGAACTCAACAGGCCCAAATCATTGTACATGCCCAAAAATAAAAGAGAAGGTCATTAGAATGACAGTATTGTATACATATACAAATATAAAATTCGCAAACAATGACTAAAAGAAATCACTAACAGTGTTTAAATACTAAGGGAATCATACTAAGCAAATATTAACAGAAGAGGTTACAAAGAGTGCCTAAATGCTAAGGGATCATGCTAATGTGGAGGTCGTGTATAGTGAATGACCCACATTGAATACCTTTCATTGCCATTAAACACCAAACTCAAAGAGAGTAATAAGTGTCAATGAATTAAAGGCTGAGAAGAGAGTTCTGCTCAAGGCCGATGTTCCTTTTGAATCCTCCGACACTTTAAAGTTCCCAAGGGTATCAAGACCCAGGGCAATGCTTGTGCTGGAGAGAGCTGCCCAACCTAGAGTCAAACTCTACTCCCAAATACCTTTAACCACTAACGACTAACTCTTCCCTATGGGTTTGAAGACCAATGAGGTCCTTTCAATGCAAATCAACCACTACGACATCTCCTACCACAGAAGCCTACTTTCCTTAGTAGAATAACACATAAATAGACACATAGAAACAAATCCCTATACTTTAACATTAAGTGAGTGAAGCATATATTGAACAGGTTTTAAAGTTAGACAGCTAGGTATATATGGCAACAGGAAAACTTATGTTATTATTGCTAAAATCAGACAACAAGAATCCTACATCTCACAGAAAAATAAGGCACATAGTTTGGAATTGTAATAGCTTTAGGATACAGGGACTAATGCCTTAACATTGATCACAAATGAGCATACACTTAGGTAATGACATAACTGAATCTCTTGGGATCCTTAGTACAGATTCAGACAATGACACAAGCAAGTTATTGCACTCAACCAGTAATAATAGAAGGTTTCATTTATACTGAATTCAACCCAGAATGACTAGGGAAAGAAAGGACTGAGTATAAGATCAAAACAATGTTCAAAATGTGAAGTCATGAAGGATAAACAAAAGTTCATACCAAACTTCCACACATACAGAGATTTCAATCAAGATTATGATCTCACAAGACAAGATGAATCCCAAACATTAAAGAATTAGGTTGTCTGTATCATTATAGGTTAAGGATAGGGGAGACATCACAATTGAACATACATGAGTTAGCTACACAGACTGAGTTGAAAGCTAATCATGATGGAGTCATGTTTAGATTACAAAATTAATCCAAATTCAACCACAACAGGCACAACTATAGTTTGTCTCACAAGAGATAGGCTGATCATAACAAATATTACTGATATTCAAAGGAAAATTCATCCAGTAAGACTGTTTACAAGATTACAGTTAGACATGGATGTAAAACATTCATTATGGGAATTCAAAGGATACTTAAGGACTAATAAGTATTTAAGAAAAACATTTTCTGAACACTCAGGTGTCATGAACCTTAACCAAGTGAGGCAGGGTTATCTTATGTACCACCCTAGCTAAAGTCATCCAACAACATCCCAAGTTTAGAATGACAGAACCTAAATGAACATGGCATGTTAAACATGAAGACTGCAATAACAACCCGAAGTATAGCATGATAGAACTCAAAGAATATGACATGATGAACACAAAAGTCTAGGTAGGATAGCAGAACTTAGAAGGGTATCAGCATGTCATACATGATGACTATAGCAGAACCTAAAGAAGAATATAACATGATGAATCATGAGGGCTTATAATAGAACATTAAGTGGAGCGGAATTCAAAATACAACATGATGAGCATGAAGGTTATAGCAGAACATTAAGTGGAAGAGAACTCAAAATGAAGCATGATGAGCATGAAAGTCATAACAGAACATTAACAAAACTCAAAATGCAGCGTGAAGATTATAATTGAACATTAGAGTAAGGTTTGAGGTCTTAGGTAGACATAAGAAATCATCAAGTTAAGCAACTTAAACACATAGGTTTTTCACTACAGAAACTGAGGTCATTAAAGTCACACAGCTACCTAATTAACATTAGATAAACACAACAGCTTATCATAGGTCATTGACAAGTCATAGTGAACCAGAATAAGGAATTAAAGGATGAATAAGCATTATAGACTAAGCAGTTAATTAGAAAAACAATAACACGTTCATGATTTCATATGAAGCAATTAAGGGAGATGATGGAGGTATACTGACCGCCTCTTGAGCAGCAAACCAAACAAAAGCTCTTGTTTAGCCGCAAAGAATCAAGAACCCGCCAACCATTGCAATACTTAAAATCAGAGAGAAACCAGAAACTAAATAGAACCCTTGCTCAATATACTACTCAGAACTAAAAGTGAGATTTTTCTAAGTAATTTCCTGTGTTACCTCCATAGGTTGAAGATGTTAAGTCATTCTTGTTGTGTCTTAGGTCTGGTTAATCAGAGCATTGAAAGCCTCAGATTTTTCTAAGTAATTTCCTGAGTTAACTCTGTAGGTTGAAAATGTAAGGTCTTTCTTGTTGTGTCTTAGGTCTGATTGGTAAGAGCATAAAGCCCTTTTTATAGTGCCATTAATGGCTTAGGGTTTCAATAGAATTCAAATTCAGTAGTGGAAGATGATGACTACTAGATGATGCAAGCATAGGCAAGTGAAAATTAGAGAGACAAAGGTGGAATTGATAAGGGATTTTACCTGAGAGGGGAGAGGGTCGACCGCTGAAGGCGAAACCCATCGAATAAAGCTCGAATGTCAAGAGGTAATTGCATTTGATCTATGGACCTTGAATAGTCATAATGTGGTTCTGAGGAGGCTCCTGTGCGCCTTGGTTTGAAAGAACACAAGAAAATCTCAAATGATTTGAGATTTCATCATTTAGTCTATGACTTCGACATTAGGCCTTTGAGATTAAATGATGATAACGGAAAGATAGTGATGAGTTTCGTAGTACAGAGACAGAATGGATGGCCATGCATGCTATGAATTTGAATGATCGATGGTGAGTTGAGGTTACGTCTTTGAAGGTTAGGGTTTGGATTTGAGGGATTTTGAAATGAAGAGATGAAAAGGGGAAGGTATCGGTGGGATTCACGGCTAGGGAAGACAAAAAGTATGATTCTCTGATGAATTCTTGACCTTGCACTAATTTGTGCAAGGTTTGGGTGATTGATGGGTCTGTGAGTTTGAGAGAGATGAGAGAAGAAGAGGAAAGGAGGCCGGCTGAATGTTTGGAGAAATGATATAGGGTTTTGGGGGTATTGGATCTGGTCTTCCATTTAAGAGTAAGAGATGGGATCTGGACCGTTGGATCTATTGATCAACAGCCCTGATAATTTGGGCAATAAAGAATTAAAATGTGAAAAAGTCATGGCCATTGGATTGTTGGATTTGGCTGGCTGAGATTAGTTCTGGTGAAGTACCAAAAGTAAAGGGAAAATGTGGATGAAATGTGGTTAGTTGATCTGATAGATCAATAGTCCAGATTCATTGTGCTTTCTTCGGGAATGAGAGAGGCGAGTAACATTGCAGGATGCGATTGGTTTAGGGAGAGTGACCCGAATTGCCAAGATGGAGAGCTCTAGGGAGTTTGGACTGGGTATTTTTTCAACCAGGATGTCCTTGGGCTGGAATTTGATTTAGGAAATAGCCACTTGTATTTTAATTAGGAATTGCGATTGTAGATTTTTTGTTTTAACCCATTTTAAAATTGAGTTAATTAAATTTAATTAATTTCCAATAAAATATAGTAAAATTATAATTATCAAAGTATACCACTAATTATTGTAATTGTTTATAAAATACTCTATCTTGGAAATGATGACTCTAACTTCGAATTATTTCCATAGTGACCTATTTAACTAAATTTAAAAAATAATTAGCTAAATTAATTATAAAACCTATGTAGTGTGTTTTATTTTAATAATCTAAAATGATAAGTGTATTTGTAATTACACAATACTAACACTAAGTTATTAATTTCAAAACTGCTAATACCTAGTTAATTTTGTAAAATAAGTATATATCGATAGAAAATACTTTCAAAACATTCATCATAAATTATTAATTATAAATAAATTAATTTTAAAAGGGAGGGTCAAAATTGGCCGTCAACAGCTACCCCTCTTTGACCGGAGACGATGAAAGAGTCTTCGGGCAAAGAAATTTAACCAAAGCCAATTCTGTCCCCACTTTAGCCATACATTGCAGGGATATCACATGGTTTAAAGGAAGATTATGGATTTCATGATTTAGGGAGAGTTAAGAAAGTTTTCAGGAAGATTTTGGAGGAATTGGGGCCGAATTATGGCTTTCAATTGCTTACATATCTCGGGCTTAACGAGGATCAGGCCTCATGTAGTTCTGGAGCGAACATTTATGAGGAAGCGATACTCGCAAGAACTGCCCTAATATCTTATTACGACGATATAACGAGACGGAGGATTGGGCACTTGCGATGGCTTGAATTTGCGGCTTGACTTGAAGGATTTGAAGATTTGGAGTTCCACTGGTTGTTTTGTGTCTGAATTTGGATCTTTGGCCCACTAGTGAGTTTATTGTCCCTCATACCATTGTAGTTTGGTTTGCTGCTTAGAAAGAGTTCCACGTTGCAATATTTTTTCCTGGAAAAATGAAATACACACATATCCATATATTGCAATGCAGAATATATTAAGATGTGATGTAAATGATGCAGGAATGATGATGTATGGCTTCCGGCAAGCCGTTATTTAGGATCAAGATGATGGGATACTTGAACTTGACTCGATTTGTTAGCCGGGTTGTGTACCATTCCGCATTTGTCAGAGCATTGAAAAGTGTCTTCGCTTGCTGGGAGAGCTTGACTTGTAGAGTGCGTCTCCGCTTGTTGGGAGAGCTTTGCACTGGGGAGATGTCTCCGCTTGTTGAGAGAGCTTTATTTGTGGAGTGCGTCTTCGCTTGTTGGGAGAGCTTTGCACTAAAAATGTAAAACATTCTCCGCTTGGGAGTGATTGACTTAAATCGTAATCATGCCTGAAGCGGCATGAGCAAAATGTCAAAACATTAAAATTAATAGCAAAGGAAAAAAAAGCATGCCCAAGAGATATTCTTGACTACAAAGCTAAGTTGCGGCTATTGATTGGCAGAATGTCAGTGGCGAGGTTTGCGACAGTCTATTATGGCCACCGTAGCAACGGAGCGGCGGTGGAATTGTTTTATTGGCGGAATGAACCATTTGCTATATACAAGGCTTCGATTGGCGAAGCTGACATTTAATTTGTACAGGGCGCTCTGACCGACTGAGTCGACGGTTTGCTATAGACAGGACTTCAATTGGTTAAGCTGACAACTCGATTGTACAAACTGCTTCGATTTGTGGAGCAGGCGATTTGCTATATACAGAGCTTCAATTGGTGAAGCCAACAGTTCATTTTGTACAAGCTGTTCCGACTAGTTGAGCAGGCGGTTTGCTTTATATGTCCTTTCCATATCTGCCGTCAGAAGTAAAGGGAGATAATCCTGGGAAGGTGGCAGATTCGTCATTTGCTCTAGTGTGGGGTCAACGCTTCCTTGCTTCATGTTGATCCTGCACTCAAAGAAAAATTCTTAGTGGGAGCGGGGAAGTTGGTTTGTGTCGACCCCAATATTAGTTTGCCCTGGCCTTTGATATGGTTACGGCACAAAGTTTGGTAGGTGAAATAAATTAATATATCTTTAGAAACACAATTTTGAGAAGCTTTATTTTAAGACAAATGCCGTCGTTACGGATTATGACATGTTAGGAAAAGGTCTCCACATGCGAGCATCTCTTCTTGAAAACTCTTTCCCGTTGATGTTGATCATTCCCGATGCTTGATTACGTGGTTGCTTGCTGCTGCAACTGTATCCTAGTTCAACTAATGCATTACAATGGTTTTCCCTAAGGTTATGATTGAATTTCAAGTTGCCTATGTATCCAAAACGGAATCAGGTCTGAATGTAGTTCGTAGATGATGGCAGAATATGACGGAGATGACCGAGCCTAACTCATGCAGCCTACGTATCCTAATGGAATCGGGTCAAGATGTAGTTCGATTGCAATAGAGGCAAAAATGATGAGATTAAGCGTGAAATTATCGAGTCTAACTAAACATAGTTCAGTTACAAAAGATGACTGAATCCGATGAGGATTGACTACGTATTCCTTAATGAGAAAATCAAGTCGGCATAGTTCCAGAGCGATATGAAAACGTAATATTTGGTTTTTCTATTACGAAGAAAAGAGGGAGAGAAATTGAACGCTCAGTGGGTTGCCTACGTATCCCTCCGTGGGAAGTCAAGGTTGAACGTAGCTCTGTTACAGCAAAAATCTAACTCTATTTGTCTTCAAACATATCCTTCTCAATTTTAATTATAATAACAATTATGAGTATATGTAAACCCCCCAAGAGATATTGTTAGACGCATATATATTATTTATATATGTTCCCGATAGAGAATTATCAGATATCAGAAAAGTATCATTTTTCAATTTGAATTTTGAATTGAATAGAAAAAAGAAACTCTATTTTCATAAAGCATAACCCGTGTTGCCCCGAATAGAATAGAAAATGACAATAAAGCAATAAAAGTATCTCTTGATTGCGTCTAAGTTGAAGGGATTGATACGCTCAAATTACACTTTTATAAATAGTGTAAGTGGTCGATGTCAAATATAATAACCCAACAAGGTTGGGGTCGAATCCCACAGGGAATAGGTGTGAAAAGGTTACTTGACTAGTGTGTTACTCAACTAAAGTCGTAATTCTATCTAGTTAACCGGAATGAGAGTATGAATTGAATTTGGGTTTAAATAAAGGCTAATTGAAATATTAAGAATGTAAATAACTCGATTAAAGAAACCAAGGTTGTGTCCCCATTAATGAAGTGTAATGCTATCGGTGTCAATATGATATATTTCTAACCGAAGATTCTTTTTGATATGCAAATGATGTCTAAGTGACTACCCAATATTTTCCAATAGTTAGGTAGTATTTCCTCTTTATGATTTTTCCAAATATAAAAGAGTTACAATTAAGAACAATCAATTCATGCCAAATAAAACCCACTTATTCCTAAGCGATTTTATTAAACAAGGTTTAAAGCCTTGAGTCTTTAATATTTACTTATACCAAATTCTACCCCACTTTCCCAAGCAAAGATAGAATTTAACGGCACTTGTTAATGTTTGCAACCACCAACAACAAATAAAGAATGAGATGTAAATAAATATCAACCAACCGTTATATATATATTCAACGTTAAACACCCATTAACATCACACCCATTTAGGGTCCACAACCTTAGTATAAAAGATTAGCTACTCATACTAAAATCTGAAAACAAGAGAATATTAAATGTCATAAAGCTTACAAAGTGAAAGATTCTTGACCCAAAAGCTTCCAAAAAAAAGGAATATTCAAGCCTTGTATTTTAACTTCAATGTCTGACAAGATAGCGCCCACAAAACCCTAATAGACCTATTTATAGAGGCCCAAAAATTGCGACAAAATTCGGACTAATCTGCCCTGAAGTTGAACATGCGACCGCATTTCTGTCGCATAACAGAAATCTGGTCCGCATTTTTGACATGTCTATCGCAGATTATTACCCTAGTTTCGCCTTCATCGCATTCATGGTTTGCGGTCCGCATTGTAGAAATGCGACTGCATCTTGCATCGCATTTTCTTCCTTCAGTAGACTTCATGTTTGGTTTGCGGTTACTTCTGCAGCTCACAAACACGTTATGCGATCGCAGAAGAGACCACATTTTTGACATTGAACTTCGCCCATGATTCTGTTTTGGTCTGTGATCTCTGTGTCTAATATGCGGCTCGCAGACAAGTTATGCGATCACAGATGAGACCGCATTTTTGACGTTGAACTCTGCCCAGAAGTCTATATTGATCTGCGATCTTGGTGTGAAGTATGCGGCTCGCATGTGGTATTTGCGATAGCATATCCACATCTGGGATACTTTGTTTCTCTTTTCTTGTCTTTTTGTGACTTTTTGAACTCTTTTCCATGCTCTTAGGTCCTTACACCTCATACACTGTAAAAATGCTAAAATTACTAAGTACCTAAGGAAATTGCATTTAAAACAAGTTAAAATCTAAGCAATTAGTATCAAAATATGCCAAAATTCTCTGGCACATCAGGGCTTCGTGTTGCTTCTTCCATCCATTTCCGCCAAGATTAGAGCTCCACCTGACAATACTCGGTGAACCACATAAGGACCTGGCCAATTTGGTGCGAACATTCCTTTGGCTTCCTCTTGGTGGGGAAATATAGGACCAACTACCTCGGTGTGAACTGACGAGGCTTCACCTTCTTGTTGAATGTGCTAGCAATCTTTTTATGATATAGTTGACCATGGAATATCATATCCATCCCTTTCTCGTCAATGAGCACGAGTTGCTCCCATCTAACCCGTATCCACTCTACATCGTCCAACTTGGCCTCTTTAATGACCCTTAAAGACGGTATCTCAACTTTTGCAGTATCACAGCTTCAACGACGTATACTAGCATGTACGGCATTGCCTCATTGGATGTTCTCATAGCGGTCCGATAGCCCAATAAGGCGAAAGATAGTTTCTCGTGCCATTGCCTGGTATTGTCCACTATCTTTTGTAGAATCCTCATGATATTCTTATTGGCTGCCTCGACTGCCCCATTCATTTGTGGTCTGTAAGTTGTGGAGTTGCGGTGGAAGATCCTGAACATCTCGCAGATTTCTCTCATGAGGTCACTGTTGAGGTTAGCGACATTGTTGGTGATGATTGACTCAAGTATCCCAAATCTGCTGTCGATGTTGTTTCAAACGAAATCCGCCACTACCTTCTTTGTGATGCCCTTGTGATGGATACCAAGATGAAGTGGCACCCATTTGATTCCCTAAGCGGCGGAACCCATATGAAATCCCCGTGAATCTGGAACTGGTGACACTTTTATACGTAGAAGATACTAGCGCTTTCCATACTCATCCAAAAGTATGCAGCTCTCAAGATCTTCTTGGCTAATGTAAACCCGTTCATCTGGGGTCCACATGTTCCTGCATGTGTTTCTTCCGATGACCTGGTTGCTTCGGCGGCATCTACACATCTTAACAAACCCAAGTTTGGGGGACCTCCTGTACAGGACTTCCCCATTGAGGAAAAAGTGATTCACCAACCTCTTGAGGGCTCGCTTTTGACTATTAGTAGCATTTTCTGGTTACTCTGTGGTTGTAAGGATCTCCTGATGTCGTGAGACTATGGTTTACCATCTGGCTCTTCGCTTACATGGAAGCAATGGGCATATTGATCCTTGATCTCTACCTCGATAGGGTCGATGTAGTTCTTGTTTCGATGCTGGGTAAGGAAGGATCTTGAAATTTTTGGTGGACATTTCCCTTGGACTTGGTGTATCAATAGATCGGAATCCCCTATGACCAAAAGTTCTTTGATGTTCATGTCAACTGCCATTCTGATCCCAAAGATGCACACTTTTTATTCAGCCATAGTATTGGTACAAGGGAATCTTATCTTTGCCAATACTGGATAGTGCTGTCCTGATTTCGAAATTAGGACTGCCTCAATTCCAACTCCTTAAAAGTTTGCTGCTCCATCGAAAAACATTCTCCATCCAGGGTATGATTCTGCAATATCTTCTCCATCAAATAATATTTCTTGATCGAGATAATACGTAGTGAGTTGGCTCGTAATCCCCGTCCACCAGATTCTCTACGAGGTGGTCGGCTAAAGCTCGCCTCTTGATAGCCTTCTGAGTCATGTATACAATGTCAAATTCGCTGAGGAGAATTTTCCATTTAGCGAGCTTTCCGGTCGCCATCACCTTCTGGAAGATGTACTTGAGCGGGTTGAGCCGAGATACTAGATGCGTAGTGTATGCTGATATGTAATGGCTTAGTTTCTGGGCGATCCAAGTCAGAGCTCAACAAGTGCATTCTATCAAAGTATATTTGGCCTCGCATGCCGTGAACTTCTTACTTAAGTAGTAGACAGCCTACTGCTTTCTCTCGGTTTCGTCATGCTATTCCAACACACAGCCGAAGGCGTTATCCAAGACTGATTGACACAGTAACAATGGATTTCCGGGCTCGGGGGAACCAACACTGGTGGATTTGACAAATATCTTGTAATTCTGTCGAAGGCTTTCTGGCGCTCTTCTGTTCATTTTGTGGCAGCATCCTTTTTTAGCAACTTAAAAATGGGTTCATAGATTCCCGTGGACTAGGCTACGAAACGACTGATGTAATTTAGTCTACCCAGGAAACTCATCAGATCTTTCTTACTCATGGGTGGTGGTAATTCTTGAATGGCCTTGATTTTTGATGGGTCAAGTTCTATCCCTTTCCTGCTTAAAATGAAGCCCAATAGTTTTCCAATTGGGACTCCACATGCGCATTTTGCCGGATTCAATTTCAAACTGTACTGCCATAGGCGCTAGAAAAATTTTCTCAAATCATCCATGTGCTCTGAACTCTTTCAAGACTTGATGATGATGTCATTCACAAGTACATCAATCTCCTTATGAATCGTGTCATAAAAATGGGTCGTCATGTCCCTCATGTAAGTGGCACCGGCATTCTTAAGACCGAATGACTTGAATCTATAATAGTAAACTCCCAAAGGTGTGGTGAAGGCTGTCTTTTCAGCATCTTCCTCGTGCATCAAGATTTGGTGGTACCCAGCGAAATAATCCACATATGATTGCAGTTTATGCTTCGCGCAATTATCGATAAGGATGTGAATATTTGGTGGAGAGAAGTCGTCCTTTGGACTAGCTTCGTTGAGATCTCGGTAATCCATGCATATCCTGACTTTTCTGTCTTTCTTGGGTACTAGGAAGATATTTTCCAACCAGCTAGGATAATTGGTGACTCTTACTACATTCGCCTCTATCTTCTTGGTCACCTCCTCCTTTTTCCTCAAACTTAAATCAGGTTTGAATTTTCTAGGTTTTTGCTTGACCGGCGTTCTAGTAGGATAGGTGGGGAGTCGGTGTGAGACAATGTTAGTACTTAATCCTACCATGTCAGCGTATGGCCATGCGAACACATCCATGTATTTTCGGAGGAGCTCAACCAATTTTTCCTTCTACTCAGCTTCTAGATGAATGTTGATTTTGGTTTCTTTCACGTCTTCTTCATTTCTGAGGTTGACTAATTCCATTTCTTCGAGGTTGGATTTTTCTAGCTATCTAGCTGTTCGATCTCCTATGGGAGATTGTCTGGCATCATACTCTCATCATACTCCTTGTAATCTGGGTTGTTGCGCTTGACTGTTTTGTTACATGTCACGATCGCGGAACGCGAGTTTTTAGCATTTTGATTACTTAAAAGACAAGCTAAGTATAAATGAAGCGGTAAATAAAGTTGCAATATTTGAGAAAATGATTCTTTTTATTTCATCAAAGAGGAACGTCTAAGCATTCAAAAGAGGCAAATAACAAAAAGGTACAGACATGGTGCATGCCTCAATTAACCGTGCGCTTTTCAAAAAGAAAACTTTTACAGTTCCATACTACCAAGACTCCCGGTGAACCAAAGGTAGACTGACGGTCCAATTTCGCAGCTTTTCCCCTGGTTCAGCATCCCTGATGCTCGGTGTCTTGATTTTAGTACCTTCACAGCATTCTTCAATCATATTCATGAATAACTTTCCCATCCCGTTGATGATATCATCTTCTGGTACTGAACTTGGGCCCGGGCATGAAACATGCTCTGGCACAATAACCTTTTTCAGAGCTATCGGTATGAGCTTTCCCCACCGGAGGCTGATATCCTATGTCGGCCTTTCCTTTTAGCCCTTAGGTTCAAGTGGCTTTGTGATCCCGTCCGACCTGGCTCCCAACCTTGTTTCTAGTCTCTATCCATATTTTATCATCTCCCTTATAGCCATCTTGGATCTATACGACGACTGTATTCCCAAGTTTTGTTCAGCCTCTTATATTTTGGTGGTTTGCATGATTTCAACTGCATTGAAAGCAACTCTGTCTAGCCCTTCAATGAAGGAAATAACATGCTCAAAATAAGCGGAGTGATCCCACTCGCCATGGACCACGATATCTTAACATCTCCACTAAAATTTCATGCATTAGTGTAGAATGTATGGGACAGCCCCTGCCATGTGAATCCAAAGCCTTCCTAACAGCAAGTTGTATGAACAAAGAAATATCCATTACTTGAAATAATATGGGAAATTCAACGGGCTCAGTATAAATTTCTCTGATCGCATCCTTCTGCGAACCATCAAAGGTCCTTACCCTCACGTGGCTTTCCTTGACTTCCCTTGAATGGATTCCCAACTCCCGTAAGGTACAAAGTGGACAAATGTTGACTCCTTGATGCAGGACAACCTGATCAAGCTACGTTCATATCTTGGAAGAAGCTACATTCATGCTATGATTGCGCAATGATGGAAGAAGCAGTTAGCATGTCGGATAAGACAAGAAAAGGCGTTGGTTAGCCTTGGAGAAGGAGGGCTGTGCGACTGTGCACTAGTTGGGGTCGAGAACTCAATGAATGCCTCAACTAGCTCTTATTAGTTATTTGTGTAGTTAATCTTGAATAAGACTGTGGCACTTATTTGGCCCTGCGTGGTCACTTGACACTTAGCCAAATTATTGGCCTTTTTACCAGTTATTCTTTTCCTAGTTGATTTAGGTTAACTAGTTATTCTTTTCCTAGTTAACTTAGGACAAGGCTCATTCTATATAAGCCTAAACACGTCACTATTTTTGGTACCTTACATTATAATTTTAATATAAAATCGGCAGCTATCTTTTGCTCCCAAAATCATGTGAATTAACTTGTCCAATTTTGGTGTGATTCAAAATTGAGATCTTACTTCCCTAAAGGGAAAGCTTTTTAAGCCCATGCAGTTCTATGAATTTCAGAAACAGTGATGTAATCTTTGTTCCCACTTATCTCTGTCCAAATATTATCAATGTAAACAAACCTGCTTCGGATCTAAACGTGTCAAGTCTAATGGTTTGTCAAACATCTAAGATTTAGTCCTACCTACGGCAATTAGTGGTCCCATGAATTCTCGGAAAATGTACTAGCCTTAATGTGTGAATTAATTTCTTGTGTGATTTCCTGCATGTATAAATGAAGAAACTAACTCTTGTTCCTTTTCTTTTTCATTATTTTTGTTTTTTATTTTACTTCCCAAAAGAAAAGTTGGTTTACGTCGACCCAAAACTTGCGGAACCACCATACAATCTAAGGACAAAGGTAAATATGTCAGCTACAGAAAACCTGACTGAACATGCTCTGCTCATAGCCGATAGCCCGGGGCGATCGAGGGAGAAAGATGATACTAGGAATGATGAACGCGTGGCCAGGATGACCCAGGAGATGGAGTCTGTAACGGAGGAAGTACAACATATCATGGAACTAGCACATTATGAGAGGAAGTACAACATATCGCTTTCCTTCTTTGGATTCAATTCCTAACCACTTTCGTTCCACATTGCGCAAAAACAACAACATCCCAGCTTCAGTACCCACCACTCAAGTCATACCTCCAGTAACTCCCTCAAACCCACCAAATTCCCCTATCCATACTCCCTATGTACCACAGTACGTTCAAACACCACAAAACCCGCTTGTCACCACCAATGCAACTCACACCCCTCCTCGTTACAAAATCACTTTTACCACTCACCCAAATTAGCACATACCGCCACCCATGAGCGATATGTTCCTCTTGTATATGCCATTTCTAAACCTACCTTTACAGTGCCTGTCACAGTTAGGGTGCCTTATGAGATTGACCAATACGCCGAGATGGAGTGGGAAAATAGGCGTACGAACAGGAGTCAACTTGAGCAGCTTCAAATCTTGAGAAAACAAATGAAGAACCTCCAAGTCGCCCGGGGAAGTGAAAGCTTGGACAACGAGGATCTGTGTTTCCACCCGGATGTGGATATGCCAGGAGGGTATAAGCCTCCAAAGTTCGATATATTCGATGGGACGGGTGATGCCCACTCCCATTGGAGGGCATATTGTGACAACTTCGTCAGAGTGCGGAGGAACGAGAAACTAAGAATGAATTTATTTACAAGGAGCTTGGTGGGAAAAGCACTCACCTGATATACTCGACAGGATCCGCGAAACGGGAGAACCTAGCAAGATATGGCAGAGGAATTCCTGAATCGCTTTCGATTCAACACGTAGATCACTCTCGATAGGTTCGCACTGGTAAACCTACATAAAAAGCCATTAGAGTCATTCCAAGAATATGCACATCGGTGGAGGTCAGAGTCCGTTAGGGCGCAACCTCCGCTGGACGACAAAGAATTAACCAAGTATTTCATCAGAGCTTAGGAAGGGATACGATGGGACAGAAATTCCCCGAGCTAGTTAAGATGGGATATTTCTTAGAAGTAGGTGTGCAATCTGGTAAAGTACAATCCATGGCAGCACTGCAAGCGGCCAGCAAGGCAAACTAATCCGAGTCAATCGGTGGCGGGAAGAAGAAGAATGAGAAGGTCTAAGCAGTCGTCCCTTACTATTAACCCAACTCACATCCCGGGGACACTTCCTATTCCCCAAACAACCATTCACCACCACCCACTTACGGTCCATTCTATAACACCCAGCTGTATTACCACCCCCAATCTCAATACAACCCTCCTCCAGCCAACAACAACCTGAACCCACAACAACCACATGCTCTCATCCAAACCACAACCCAACCGACCCACTTATGCACCACGCCCTCATCCCAATTTTGAAGAGAGAGGTCCCAAAAATTATACCCCGATTGTGTGCCTCTGGCCCAATTGTTCGAGAGATTGAGAAGAGTAGGATTGACATATCCAGTGGAAGGAAGGGTTCCTAAGTATCCCTCCAAGTATTTCGATGCAACTAAAAGGTGCGTGTATCATTCCAACGTGCCTGGGCATGATACTGAAGATTGTTTTAAGCTGGAAAATGAGATTGAAACTGTGATCAAGAGCGGAGCCATTTAGTGCACTCCGGCGCCGCCCAATGTGAACCGCAATCTGCTGTAGAATCACTGAAACCAAGGGGTCAATATGATCACGTTAGACGAAGAATATGATCTGAAGGGAACGATTGTCACAGTAGGAAATGCAGAAGCCGCCAGGATGCCACCTCAAAGGACTCAAATGATTACAGTGCAAGTAAGACCCATAGTGATATTTCAGACTTGTCAACGACAACCTGCCGTTGCTACAGGGGATGAAGAGAGTCGGGAATACAAAATGGTCCCATGGTCGTACCAGCAGAAGGGGAAGGCCAAGATGACAGACTCTGTGATGCAGGCCAACCTGATCAAGCTACGTTCATGCCATCAATGTTGGATAAGACAAGAAAAGGCATTGGTTAGCCTTGGAGAAGAGCCAAGTGTTCACACATCTTGTGTTGGACGAAATATTTGATGATAATGTGAAGTTGTGACTATGTTGTGATTATTGTGTAGTTATGGAAGACATTAATTCTTAGTTATTTGGTATCCTGCGTGACTGTCGAATTACTTAGCCATTTGTGGCCTTTTTGTCAGTTATTTGTTTCCTAATTGATTTAGGTTAACTAGTTATTCTTTTCCTAGTTGATTTAGGTAAAGGCTCAATCCATATAAGCCTAAATACTTCATTATTTTCGGTACCTTACATTATTTTTGTAAAAGAAAATCGGCAGCACTTTGCTCCCAAATCTCGTGTGACTTTAACTTGTCCAATTTTGGTGTGATTCAAAATTGAACTCGTTCTTTGTTTGATCGAACAATTTGCAAGGCCATCGTTGTCTTGAGGGTCGTTTGTATAGTATAGGTACTCCGTGATTTCATCAAGAAAGTAAATACACTAGTTCCTACTTGTTGTATTGATAATTCATAGAGCGTCTTGCTTCTATCTTTTATTTTCTTGTTTCCGCGTTTAAAATTGCATCAGTTGGTATCAGAGCAACTTTCTTTTATATTGCATCGGTTAGTATTAGAGCTTGGAAAGGGTTTGTTCTTACAATCCCGATCCTGTTCTTTGTGCCTTAGTATTAGGTTCTTTGTCTTTAATTTTATTTTTTGATAATTAAAAAAAAACCTGACAAAAAAAAAAGAGAAGAAAAAGCGAAAATTTGTGTTGTTTAAGTTGTTGAATCATCTAGGATTAAAGTCTTGAAGATTGATTGATAAAGAAATGTTCTTGAACTGATTCTTGAAGTTCTTGATCGTTAGAAATCGATAACCTTGAAATCTTGAAACTCTAGTTGGAATCTTGAAAGGAGCACGTTTGAACTTGAAAGAATCTTGAAGTTTTGAACGTCAAAGTTGTTCTTAGAAGTAGTCACGTGAAACTCAAAAATCTTGAAGTTCTTGGAGTTAAAATGGTAGTTCTTGAAGAGTTTTACGTTGTTCTTGAAGAGGTTCTTGAATCCTCAAACGTTCTTGGCAAGTCTTCCTTGAATTCTTGATGTTCTTGAAAATAATTTGACTGTTATTGGAAGTCTTGTAAACGTGTAAAGAGAGAGGAGAGAGGGCCAAAATTGGGAGAGAAAGGAGGAGAATAGGAAACCCTAATTCTAGTCCAAGAAGGAAACAACTCCCAATCCAAAGGGGAGAAATTTCAAGAAGTTGAAAACCTAGTTGGACAAGGAGAAGGGGAACGAAATTTGGTTGGAAAAGGGAAGGGGGGGGGGGGGCGAATTCCTAAAGGTTAGGGAGAGGGGATTGGTCTTCTCCAAACTAAAGCGGGAAAGCATCTAAAGCTTCCTCCTTCCACTAATTCGAAATTTTTTCTTAATTACACTAATTCTAATTATTAATTCTTAGGTAATTTCCTACTTAAGTAATTACTAATCTTTGAGCTAGTAGGACCTCGTGCTAAAACTCAAAATTTCCTCTTTCGTAGATAGTTCTTGGCTTCTTGTGCTCACTTAAAAAGTTGTATGTCTATCGAGTCACATAACTTCACTCACCCCGAAGAAAACTATTGAACTTTGGAACTTGAAATGTCGCCAAGGAACTTGGTGAATTAGAGGAAGCCAATTTGAAGACAAGTGTGAAACCCTACCCCAAAATTTGAGTGAATCCGAGAGTCGTTCAAAAAAGTGAGAGAGAGTATTTTTAACTAACCTTAACACATTCTCTAGTCTTGTTTCTTTTGCAGGTACATGGCTACGGAAGGAGAAAAGGTTGTGACTGACATTCCTTTGGCCGACCTCTTGGCCGAAGTAAGGGAATAGCGTCCGAGTGGAGAACATTGAAAGATCCTCTAGCAATCAGAAGCATGCCGGAGAAGGAACTAGTGACGGTTCCACCGTCAGACCCGAGCAGTTCGCGTAGTTAGCTCGCCAAAATGAGCTGAGGGACGGAGGTGCTCAAAATGTCAGGACCATAGGGATTCCCGGGTGTCATACCACCATTAATGCCAGCCCAGAGAAACGGAGCACCCATCAGGGATATGAGAGCGCCCGAGAGGATGATTAACCCAAGTTCGAGGAATTTAAAGATGATGATTTGGGGCCACGGAATCCGAGAGTAGCGCAACAGAATAGAGGCCGAGACTACATGGGAAGACGTGGTTACTCGTGGTCCGAGAGGGAGACTTAGAGGTTTTGGTGGAAAAAATTTAGAGCATGAGTTAGATGAATATGCTGAACATTATGAGGACTTCCAACCGATCCAACCGACCCGAGGTGGCCGAGAAAATGTCCGAGATAATGGTTTGAACAGTGTTAAGGTTACTATTCCTGCTTTCAAAGGAACTAGTAATCCTGACCGATTTATAGAATGGAAATGTCAAGTTGAGCAGATATTTGAAATTAATGATATGACTGAGGAGAAGAAGGCTATATATGTCATTGCTGTTTTCGAGTCCTATGCTTCTACTCTGTAGGAGGCTGAGAAAAGATCCAGACTTAGACATAACCGGCCTGCACGCATAACCTGGGTGGAATTGAAGCAAATAATGACCCATAAGTATGTAAACCCACGGCACAAGGAAGAGCAGTTACAGAAGTTGTATGATTTGAAGCAAGTGCTCAATTAACTATCAAGACAACAAGTAGGAACTAGTCTTCTTACCTTCTTGATGAAGTCAAGTAGTACCTATACTATACGAACAACCCTCAAGACAACGATGGTCTTGTAAACTGTTCGATCAAGCAAGGAATGAGTTCAATTTTGAACCGCACCAAAATTGGACAAGTTAATTCACGCGATTTTGTGAGCAAATATAGCTGCCAATTTTGTATTAAAATTATAATGTAAGGTACCAAAAATAATGAAGTGTTTTATATAGAATGAGCGTTGTCCTGAGTTAACTAGGAAAAGAATAACTAGTTAACCTAAATCAACTAGGAAAAGAATAACTAGTAAAAAGGCCAATAACATGGCTAAGTGTCAAGTGATCACGCAGGGCCAAATAAGTGCCATATTCTTATTCAAGATTAACTACACAAATAACTAATGAGAGCTAGTTGAGGCGTTCATTGAGTTCTCGGCCTCAACTAGTGCACGGCCGCACGGCCCTCCTTCTCCAAGGCTAACCAACGGCATTTCTTGTCTTATCCGACATGCTACCCGCTTCTTCCATCATTGTGCAATCATAGCATGAACGTAGCTTCTTCCAAGACATGAACGTAGCTTGATCAGGTTGGCCTGCATCATTCTCCCCTTCTTGAGAAGATTTCTTCCTTGAAATCGAACCATCCTCATCTTTCAAAGCGACACTACCTGCAACACAAGGAGATAAGTCAGAAATGTTGAATGTCTTAGAAACACTATACTCACAGGGCAGGTCTATAACATAGGCGTTGTTATTGATCTCCTGCAATAATTTGAATGAACCATCTCCTCGCGGCATGTTTACATATTCCTGTAAAACATCATCAACAACACTAGGCAAGGGGTGAACGTTAGGAGAAACTTCATCATTGGAGCTCAAATAAACACCCTTATGAATTAGGCAAATTAACAGTTTAGAACAATCATTACCTCGCAAATACTCACCTGGTTGCATCATAGCACAAATATTACTTGGCAGGGTGGATGTACTGACATGGTCCACGGCTTCGGTTGTAGCCTCCATAGGAGACTTAGCTCTAGCCGCCTTTTTCAGCTCTCGCATGCGCTTGTAATCATCACTAACTTGTTTAGGTGTCAAGGGCTTAAGTACATAACTCTTTCCCTCCAGCTTGGCCGTATAAGTATTGGCCTTTCCATCATGATCAACACATCTATCAAACTACCAAGGCCTGCCCAACAGTAGATGGCACGCCTGCATAGGCGCTACGTCGCACAAGATTTCATCTTGATAAGCTCCCACCTTGAACTTAATAAGTGCCTACTTTACCACCTTTAACTCACCACATTCACTCAACCACTGCAATATAAGGATGGGGATGTTTCCTCGTAGGTATACTAAGTTGAGTCACTAACGTGTGGTTTACTACATTAGTGCAACTTCAAGATTTCAACTAGAGTTTCAAGATTTCAAGATTATCGGTTTCTAACGATCAAGAACTTCAAGAGTCGGTTCAAGAATGTTTCTTTAACAATCAATCTTCAAGACTTTAATCCCTAGATGAGTTAACAACTTCAATCAACAACAATTTTCGATTTTTTTTGGTCACGTTTTTCTTCTTCTTCTTTTTTAATCAAAAATGAAATTAATGAAAGAACCTAAACAAAGGCACGAAGAACAGGATTGGGATTGTAGGAACAAACCCTTTCCAAGCTCTGATACCAACTGATGCAATCTAGTTGTGATACCAACTGATGCAATATAAAACGCGAAAAACAAGATAAAAGGATAGAAGCAAGACGCTCAATGAACTATCAAGACAACAAGTGGGAACTAGTCTACTTACCTTCTTGATAAAGTCAAGGAGTACCTATACTATACGAACAACCATCAAGACAATGATGGTTTTGCAAAAAGTTCGATCAAACAAAGAACGTAAATGGGGATAAGGGTACAAAGTGGAAATAAGGGGAAGTCAAACAACATCTAGTAAACATCCCCAGAATCGTTTCCCATCTCTTCTTCTTCTTCTGGCTCTTCATTCGGATCTTCTTCAAACTCTTCCTCGTCATCGTTGAACTCAGACCCTTCCTCTGGATCTTCTTCTTGCTCTATCCCAGACACTATCTGGATGCACTCCACTACCCGGTCATCGTCTTCCGTAGGTGGCAACATGTGATCGATGGATCCTGGGACCACTTGATGGTGCATTGAGGTAGTCACGAGGTAATATGGTAGAATCTTATGTTATATTTGCAAAGTAGCCATTGTGTCCTCCAGCCGGGTTGTACCCTCTCTTGCTTGGTCGAGCTAGCTCATCTTCCTCGTTTATCCAAACATAATACTCCGGAGTGCATCACGAGTTTTGACCCATCGGCATTGTGACTAGGTCCTTTCACTCTTCTTGGAGCCTTTTTATCCTAGGGATCAGAATCTATCCGCAGTACTCATCCTCATATAGTGATATCCTTATCCATAGAGGCACATCCTAGATCATCCCGAACTATCTGAGAACCCGCAGGTGTGAGTATGGTTGGATGCCCTCAAGTCCGATTAGCTCAATGAAATATTTATGAGGAGTCCTTAAGATTTCCCTCCCACCTTTCCATGATAGCTTCCAGTTGACCCATTCTCCACTTAGATTAGTCAGCATTTCCCTCCACTATTCTTGCCCATGTGGGGAGACCCAATGTCTCATCCTCTCGTTGTGGCTGTAGATTATGTTGCTGACGCCCCCGGAATATTCAATGGTGGCCTCTCTCTGGAAGAAATGTTCTGTAGCCCATATCTGAAGTAGCAAGTTACAACGTTAAATAAATCATACCCTCGTGCACCTACAAACAAAGCCCTCGGAATCTCAGCTAGCACTATCGACGCCAAAGTAGCTTGAAGGTTGCCACGGAAGGTTGCTAGAACCACTGGTGATAAGTTGATGTTGATCCGACCCCTCCTCTATGGAAAGACCTACAATCCCAATAGTGCAAATGAGAAGGTGATCAGCCTGAAACTCTCCCGCGTTGCTTGATCACACTGAAACTCTCCCGAATACCACTCATAGCTTTCGCGATGTCCAAATCTATCGAACAATTGGTCAAGGCTCACCCATCCGTCCTCAATATTTCTCAGACCCCAACTGTTACCCAGGCCTAAAGAATCCAAGAACTTGTAACCGGGCATAGTAACTAGTAGCATTGGCTTCCTTCCATTGAATGGCAGCTCCGTGAAAGTAGTAACTTCTTCCAATGTTGGTCCTAACGCACAGTCGGCAAACTTGATCACCACCTTAGCTGGATCCTAGAACTCTATCAGCAGGCGAGTAAGCACCCTATCTGCTTGATGTTTAGCAAAGCGGTCAGTACCCCTAGGTGTGTCCGAATCTCATCTCCATGCTCCCAGCGAATGTTCTTCGACCACTGCTTCAACTTGTGCGGCGCTCCCATCACCATGTTAACTCGGGGATATTTTGTTTGATTTTAATTTTCTAGAGTAGGTAAAAGAAAGGTTTTGTAAGTGTTTGCTTCGGATCTTTAGATGTCTTGTCAGGTTTATTTGTCTTTCCACAAAAATCATGTCGTTTGGTGCATGACCCGTTGACATTAGGGTAGCTTTCCTAATTGTGTGTCAATTCCAAGGACCGATTCACCTAAAGTTTATGCAGTATGACCTATTTTTCTAGAGTAGAGTGTTTCCTACTTTCGAGTTGGACTGAAGGCTGTGACAAGTTATGTTAGTTGACCTGACTAAGCCATTCTCTAAAACTAGAGAGTTTTAAAAAGAACGCGGAGGGGTGTAAAAGACTACCCTCGCATTTCATTGTGTGTGATAGTGTATGGCCAAGACTCAATAGGAAGAAGTGTGATGATAGTATATGTAATGCAATGACAGATAAGGTGCAACGATAACAAGCATGATAATGAGCATAAACAACAAATAATGCAGGTAAGCATGTAATTGCAAATTTAACTACAGTTAAAGCAATGTCAAAAAAAAAAAATCTAAGTGCCAAATCAGTCTAAGTCTGCTAAGGTCAGAACCTAAGTGTGATTTCCTAGTAGAGTCACCAGGTTGTTTCAACCTATTTTGCACTAGTCAAAACAAGATTCAACTTGTGGTTTCTCTGTTGTTGATGAAAGAGAGTCGCCACCTAATATTTAAAGGCATACTAGGGTACCTATTTAAATAGTAAAGGTTATATTTTTATTGGTCTGCTAACTGGTGGCCTTATGGGTAAGGGTTCTTATTCTTCTAAGGGGAAGGAGTTAGGCACCCCTTATAATGTACCTAAGGTAGCTCCAAAGGACTTAGACTAGATTTGGGACTAATTATTTGTACTATGCCTTAACTAGTGTTCTTAGGGTACATGTGATACCCCGTAAATTCGCCTACTTGATTGTGCCGTGATGTGGCAAGTGTGTATGGGCCTATGATTAAGAGAAATATTGAAAAGTGTTGAAAATGTTAAGAAAGAAAGGGCGGGAAAACGAAAGGCGTTAAAAAAAAAAAAAAAA